>MCJB01025047.1:68624-149171 GCA_002018475.1 Nicotiana obtusifolia | reverse complement strand
GGGGGGGGGCAAAGGTACAATAGTGTTGCCTCTATTGCCTTGGCTATGTAATCATCCCTGTGCGCCTCCATCGCCTCATGATGGTAGCCTCATGACCGATGCCGGTAAAGTCTCGCGGGGGCGCACGGTATCACAGCTATTTGGATACATCCCAAAGGTATAGGACATATTGCAATCACCTACTGAGCTAGACCTTACCTTATAAGTCCTGTTGAGGCATGAACAATCCCATCTACTAGCAAGCATGTAAGAAATAAGAACTAGAAAGAACTATATACTCTATTTTCATCAAAGAGTTGATAACACACTCCATGATGATATTACACATGATGATACTAACTAAATGATTAAATTATATTAAGTTGAAATTAGAGCCTTGCCCCTTCTTCTCCAAATTTGTGAGTTCTTCAATCTGTAGCTCCTTGTCTTCGTCATCCACTATTTTCAATAAATCTTCAAAAATCACCACTTCTTCTTGGACCTATTTGATCTCGTGGAGGTGGTAGGGGCAACCCCTCTTCTCTTAGCAACTCTCATTGGAAGTTGCCTAATGAGAATGTCTTGTGTGACCTTGCCATCCCAGCTATATTGCCTCTCATGTGCCTTCTTCATGATTTTGTTGGAACCACATCTCAAGAGTCTAGGTGAGAGATCTCCATCCTTAACTACATTGGGAAAGATAGTAGCTATATGTTCTGCCTCTTCCCCTTCTTCATAGAAACCTTGACACATCTCCACACCAAAAGCTTCAATAGGATTATATCCGGACATTAAAGCTCCTGACTCATATCTCTTGGCCATAATACCAATAGGCTTGGAAGTAGTAGCTACTGCCTTTCCCGGATTATCAACAACTTTCAAATTCTCTATGTAATGAGAAACAAGAGCTTGAAGTATATTTGTAGGAGTCAAACTGTACCTTGCAATAGTTGAGTTTGTTCTTGCCATGTTTCCAGTAGATAGAGCCTTAATATTAGGGCCACGTTTTGATCCAAATTCTGCAGTTTGGCCCTGCTCCTATGGTACAAAAATAAAAATAGGTGCATTTGGGCTTATTCCTCTCGTCCTTGGCACACTATCCGTAGAATTAAAAATCTGCTCACTTTGCACCTTTGTTGCCTCGTCCTTTGATTGACAAGTTGCTGAAAATTGAGCTTCCTAATCCTTACTATCATCTTGGATATTATCTGCATAATCTTCTTCCTCCTTCTCTAATTGATCGGCCCATGTCTTTCGATTATCAACAATTCCACTAGTTGTCACACCTTGTTGATCCTTAGAACTAGTCATCTCATTTGTAGAATTCGATTGTGAAAGTGATGCCGTACTTTTCTCCAGTTGTTGATTGCTTCCTATTGCTAACAATTGCTACCCAGAAGCACTTCCTTTATCCCCAAAAGACACAATAGATTGTGAAGGAACCTCATGAACCGAGGTATTCAAAGTAACCAATGGAACCTTGATCTTTGGAGTGGTATGCATCTGTCTGGGAATCCTTTATCATTTTAGCTAATTTCGGATTGGAGATATGTAGTGTTGGTGTGACTTCAGTAGCTGCCACTTCATTGCTGTCACCATCTGGAATAATGACTTTGGACGCATTTACTGGAACAAAAGAATTGTTCACGATTTGCTGGTCTTTTGCATTGCCAGGAAAGCTCTCTTTTCTATTCTTTTAACTTGCACTTATCGCCTTCTGCTGCAAAATCCCCACAACATCTTCCTGCTAGTTGTTCAAAGTTTCAAATGTGTTTGAGCACCTGATTTTCTTTGAATCATCACATTGTGCATTTGCAGAAATTGCTGCAACAATCTAATTTTTGTCCCTGGAGTTTATGCTGTGCTAGGTGATGTATGAGATTGATTAACCACTATCCAATCTCGACCTTTGAGTTATTGCACATGTTAGGACATTGATGCTAGTGTGTAATCTGCCCCCTTTCAACCACATTCACAATAGCAGCTTCTAAACCATCAGTTCGTGCACCAGCATCAAGAGCAGCAGATGCTTTAATTTGTGCACCGGCTATAATAGCTTCTGCTTTCTTACTAACCTGATCCACCTTCTTAAGGCCTGCTAATTTTTCCACTGGTTCAATAGGTGCAACAACTCGATCAACGGTAGCCTTCAATGCAACAGTTGTATCCATATCTACTTCTTGATTTTTATTTGAATTAGCCACCACCAGCGTTTTGTTTCTTGTATTCCCCTGATCAAGCACCTGCCCAGCTCCTTTATCATTATCATCTGCAATAATATGTACATAAATTTGCCGATGTCCATTAATTGTTTGGTTTCCAGCTTCTTTAGATTTTTGCATAGCACCTGCAGCTTGAGTAACCCTAGTTGAAACTTGACTACTCATAGGACCTTTAGCAGCCTTCAGATCCTGAGAAACCCTAGCAAGAGCTGCTGCAACTGGAACATCAACAACACCAATAACACCTACTATAAGTTGGGCCTTAACAGCAGCTGATCGTTGATCATCAACATGAGATTTTCCATCATTATTTTCTATTGCTTCCAAGCCTTTTTCATTAGCAACATGCTATAATCTTTTAGCATCCAACAGCTGCCTCAAATCACCTTGAAAACGACCTTCAAAACCTACCTCAACCTCACTCGCAATTTCATTATTTCTTTGAGTGCTACTGTTAGAAATCCTTGTGATCAAATGGCAATTTAGTTCCACATGACCTTGATTCTTGCAAATAGTACAATAAGCAAGAGCATTTTCAATCACACACTCTTGATAATGCTCTATAATTTTCTAGTTGCCTCGTTTAAATAATTCAACTTGATACGCTTTGGGTGCTTGTCCAGAAGATCAAGAATAACTCGTACCCTAGCTGTGCTTGGCCTTGTTCTTTCTTGTGTCGCTTTATCAATTGCAATAGGCTTCCCCAACACAGAAGCAATTGACATCAACGGTCTCTTTTCAAACAAAATTTTCGGCAAATATGGGAAGGAAATCCAAAACAATGCTTTTGAAGTTTCTTCTTTTGGATTGAACCATTGTGATGAAGGGAAGGTTCTAAGCTGATGTTGATCACCATTAAACTGAATGTAACCTACTGGTTTTGATGAAACATCCACATAATCCTCATAAAAACCAACACGCAATAAGAGATGACGATGTGCGTGCAAACTTACCAAATACCTCCTTTTGACGCCAAGTTGGTGCGGCAGGATTGTCTTTAAATCTTTAAAACCTGGTGCTCCGTTGGATAACTTCATCAAACAGCTTGATGAAGTCCCTCTTCAATTGCGAAATCATCTAGTTCCTTAAAAGTGAATTGAATTCTCGGCTCACCATGTACAAATTGGATAGGTTTCAAAATTGTTTTGGTTAAAGGTTTTGCAGTTGGATTACTTGTAACTAGGGCAGCATAGTTAGTAGGTTTTGGGGTCCCTCCCACAGCTTCAAGCTGGGGAGATGTCGTTGCTTATACAGTAGCCTAGGTCTCCATCGAGTCGCCCTAGACAGGAGAGTGCCTCTTTTTTTAGCAAATATACCTCTTGGCAGGCTGCCTAGTGGTTTATGTATATATATAAAAATCAAAAACAAAGATCCAGAGTTTACAATTCCAAGAAAATCTCAAAAGTGCTAAGCTAAGTCTAAAGCTAATGAAACATAAAGTGCTAGCTATTGCAAATAGTATAAAAGCCAACTCCCCGCATATAAAGGTGTGTGTATCCACAAGCCAAGTGCAAAACCTCAATGTAGCACCTTTAATGCTCTCACCAGGCACCAAGTTTTGCATTCCATAGGATAAGGCAAGTGTGAATCTCCAAGCAACACCATCAATTGGAGGTGACTAAGAATCCAAACAGCTTTCCATAGTTATGATCCGTGGAGGTATCCCAGCATCATATGATTGTAATCCACGCCAAAACAACCTAAATAGAAAGAGAATTAACCATATCAAGGCGGTAACTAGTGTCATCTCCTGCCACAGAGACTGCAGCAACACTAAATCCCTATCTTGAATCCTTTTGAGACCTTGCAGCTTTGATGTGTTGTGATCAATATGCATACTTCTCCAACGTGGTAAGCATATCAACCATGATACATGGAATGTTCATTGCCATTACATCTCCATACCAATACCACTGGTTAATATCCTAGCATTGCACATATACATAGTATTTCACCTTACTCCTGTTGATAAGATTTGATTCCATCGCTTGAACTTAGCCAACCATTGTTGCAGATCATGGACTATCCACTGCCTACTTGTATATGAACCTCCATGCCGCATTATAACACCTCTAGAATGAGCATGATAAAATGCTAATACAACTAAAAACTGCTCTAACAGTGTACAAATTCTATGACAAATAGGCAACTGGAAAACAAATCTTGAGTCATCATCAATCTGGAGCTCTTCATTTGGCAATCCTAACCCTAAGATTAGGAGTTTGTGACTTGTCTAGGTTGATAAGCTTCCTCCCTGCACTAGGCAGTTCATAAAAGGATTGAAACTGATTTGTTCCTGCAATAACTTTCTTTAGCACCAATGACTCAGTCTCCTATATGAGAGAATGAAGATCATGCTCCACACAGAATTGCTTTCGCCACAGCTACAGTATTTGTAGTCACTCCTAAGTCCACTACCCTTGTATATACTAAATCTCCATCATCATTTCTCACACTAAAGCTAAGTGAACTAGCCCCAAGATTTCCTTTTGAGGCTCCATCAGTGTTACACTTATACCATCCTTTGTATGGGAACTGTCAATTAACTCTCCTAGTGATCAATATTGGCTTATATCCTTGAAAGAGTTGAATCATATTTGGCCATAAGAACAGTATATAAGGTAGCCATGATATCTAGTCCTTGCCAAATAATACAATATCTTGTGTTGACTTCGTGGATGACTCTATTAGTAGAGACAATTCCCCCAATCTTGCCTGTGTTCCTCTTCTTCCATAACTCCCATGTAATGATAGCTGGAGATGCCTGAAATAACGGTTTCAACTTTGGACAGAATTTTGCTTTCCACCAATTCCTTATCACTTACTTATCTTGCACTAAAGGCACATTAATCCCTGCAGCTCCAACAAACAATTTCCATACCTTTGATACAGTAGGACTAGTTAAGAATATGTGATCTATTGTTTCCTCCTGTGGATGTTGACAGCACCAATATTTGGACATTACTAAATACCCTTGCCTTATCTATAAGTCATCAATAGCCACCTTTTGCCTCCATAACCTCCATAAGAAGAAATATAGCTTGAATGGCAAGCCTTTGGTCTACATTTGTTTAAATTCTTAATTGGGATCAGCTATGTGTCTCACTATTTGCCAAGCACTACAAACAGCGAATTTACCTGATGAAGTTGGCATCCAGTATGGTCTGTCCCAGTAACTCCCACTACCATCATAGTGTACATTATAATTGATACGATAAGCAATGTCTTCAGGAAATATTTGATCAATCAATTTCTCATCCATGCTCTATCTTGTTTCAATTCTGCCACCTCCTTTAACTCTTCATCAATTGGAAAATCCATGGGCAATACATGATAGAGTGAACCTAATCCTGTCCAGTTTTCATGCCATATATTAGTTTTTCCACTCTTCATCTCCCACATGATCTCATGTTCTACCTCTTCCCTGGCATTCAACATTTGCCTCCACATGTGAGACCCTTCTCTAAATTGCACCCTAGTAGGAAACTCCTTCTTACAGTACCTTTTCCACGTGAAGTTAGACCACAAAGTTTTTGTAGTCCTAAGTCTCCACCAAAGCTTTGCAAATAGAGCTTTTGACACATCATTTAAGGATCTATATCCTAGTCTCCCTTCCTCCTTAGGCAGACATGGGTTCTAGAAAGATAACCAATGCCTACCCCTTCCTTCTTCTTTGGTACTCAAAAAAAAATCTAGCAAAGTACAGTTTGCCTTTCCAAGCACGGACAGAAGATGTACTGGCATGCTTTGAAGTACACTAGTAATGAGAGTTTCCTTTCCTCCAAATGATAACAGTTTGCCTTTCCAAGCATGTAGCTTAGCCTTCACCTTTTTTGATAAGATCGTCATAGTACTACTTCCTTCTTCTACTTTAGAAGATAGGACACCCTAGGTATGTGAACGAGAACTGGCCTCTTGTAAATCCTGTGGTATCTACCACTGCTTGAAATAATGCATGTGCAACATTAGTATGCATATAGTAAGAACTCTTAGCTCTGTTGATCAACTGTCCTATGACCTGCTCATAACCTCCTAATACTGCCATGATCTTACTCAGTGAGGGAGGATGTGCTGAGGCAAAGATTATTTTATCACCAGCATAGGCCAAATGGTTCAAAGGATCTGAACATTTAGGCATACCAAATCCAATAAAAGACTTATCTTCAAACAGTTTGCTCAATTATCTCGATAACACTTCAGCAGATAGTATGAATAATGTAGGAGACATTGGATCTCCTTATTTCACCCCTCTTGTAGACTTGAAGAAACCTGAGGATTGTCCATTAACCAGAACTGAATTCCAATGATTAGACAACAGGTGCCAAACGATAGTGATAAAGTGTTTTGCAAATCCCATCCTTCTTAGCACAAGCATCAAATATTTCCAAGACACTCTATCATAAGCCTTTTCCATATCAACCTTAATCACCACATTGGCAGGCTTGTCTCTCATTCTTATATCAGTGACAATTTCCTGTGTGAGTAGGATATATTCAAAGATACTCCTCCCATTCACAAAACCAGACTGGTTTTGAGATATGTAAGTAGGCAAGAGCTTTTACAATCTATCATGAAGAACTCTGGACATAACCAAGTTGATAAAGTTACTCAAACTTGTAGGTCCCAAGTCTGAGAATGTCTGCACTCGTTTTTGGTGTATGCAGCAAAGGTGAGCTAGAGAGATACCTCTTAAGTTCTGCTAACGCAAGCTGACATTCCGGACTCCACGAGAAATCGTTCTTCTTTTTCAGCAAGTTGAAAAACCGGTGACTTCTATCGGAAGACCTCGAAATGAATCGACCTAAAGCAGCTATCCGACCTGTCAGCTTTTGTACAGCCTTTACACTGTCTACAATTGTGATGTCTTCGATGGCTTCGATCTTTTTGGGATTAATTTCTATTCCCCAATTCGAGACCATGAAACCGAGGAATTTTCCTGAGCCCACTCCAAATGCGCACTTCTCCGGGTTTAACTTCATATTGTACTGTTTCAGCACATTGAGCGTTTCCTGCAAATGGCTCAAATGGTCCTCTGCTCGCAGGGGCTTAACTAACATATCATCAATGTAAATTTCCATTATTTTTCCTAATTGTTTTTCGAACATTTGGTTTACTAGGCGTTGATAAGTAGCCCACGCATTCTTTAACTCGAATGGCATCACGGTATAGCAGTATGTACCATACTTAGTGATGAAGGATGTCTTTTCTTGATCATCCTTATCCATTCGTAGCATCGAGAAAGCTAAGGGTCTCGTGGCCAGCGGTGGCATCGATCATGCGATCGATGTTAGGTAGGGGAAAAGAATCTTTAGGGCATGCCTTGTTTAAATCTTTATAATCTATGCACATTCTTAACTTATTTCCCTTCTTAGGAACTACAACTACATTTGCTAACCATTTCGGGTTTTTAACTTCCCGAATGGATCCTATATTTAAAAGCTTTGTTACCTCATCTTTGATGAATACTTGCTTGATTTCGGATTGAGGCCTCCTCTTTTGCTTGACCGACCGAAATTTAGGATCAATGCTCAGTTTGTGAGTCGTGATCTCCGGAGGTATCCCTGTTATGTCAAGATGGGACCAAGAGAAAGAGTTTTCGTTAGATGAAAGAAAATGAATAAGTTTGGTCCTGAGCTCGGAACTTAAGCTCGAGCGCAGGTATACCTTCCGATCCGGTGCATCTTCTCGGAGTGAAATTTTCTCGACCGTTGACTTAGTTGCATCGTATTCGTCGGGGCCGATGAATGATCAAGGAATCCCATAGTCATCATCTTCGGGAAGCTCCTGTTCACATTCGTTCGTTGAAGGCGATGCCTGTGGTTGCTATTTGGTTCTTTGGGAAAGAGCTATTGATTTCGGCACTGCTTCTTCTATTGCGAACATTTCTTTCCCCGCTTGTTGTTCTCCATAAACAGTTATGATCCCATCAACAGATGGGAATTTCAACATTTGGTGCAGTGTCGAGGGTACCGCTCTGATATCATAAATCCATGGTCTCTCGAGCAAGGCGTTGTATTTCATATCTCCTTTGATTACGCAAAATTTCATTTCTTGAACGGCACTGGCAGTGTTCCTTTGGTTGTTTTGCAAGCCATGTTAAAACCATTGAGGATCCGAACTTCATGGATAATTCGATATGTCAATCCGAGCTGTTCGATAACCCATGACCGGATTATGTTGGCCGAACTACCGGGGTCGACCAACACACGCTTCACCTTAGTTTTTTTGTATAAGCACCGATATTACTAAGGCGTCGTTATGGAGTTGTATGATTCCTTCCGCATCCTCCTCGCTGAAGTGCAAAGCTCCCTCCATTGTGTAATCCCGAGTGCGCTTTTCTCGGGTGATGGATATTTTTGTGCGTTTCAATACCGGACCTTGGGGTGTATCTACCCCACCGATTATCATATTGATCGTGTGATGAGGCTCCTCCTGGTTTACTGGCCTATTCCTTTTCCCGTAATGGTTTTTGGCTCGATCGCTCAAAAACTCTCGAAGGTGCCCATTTTCGAGCAACCGTGCCACCTCTTCTCTCAACTGTTGACAGTCTTCTGTCTTGTGCCCATGTGTACCATGATACTTACATATCCAACTGGAGTCTCTCTTAGCTGGATTCGATTGCAGTGGTCGAGGCCACTTGGTATCCTTAATGCGACCTATGGCCGATATGAGAGTAGCCGAGTCGACGTTGAAGTTATATTCGGACAGCCGTGGTGCTTCTCGATGGCCAGCAGCACTTTCGAAGTTGTTTCTCGCCAATGGTCGTCGGTTACTCCGATTAAGATCGTTCCTCCTTTCTCGTCTCGGGGAACCCTGCCTTACTGGAATGGCCTTTCGGTCTCCAGGATATGGTCGATGCTTGTCTCTGCTCGATCTTGGCTCTCGATAAATATCTCTTTGAACCCTATAATGAGTTCTGATGGGGTAATCGGATCCCGAGGGGGCTCCAAGTTGATCGTCCTCGACCCTAATCTTCGATTAGTATCGGTTGTGTGTATCTGTCCATGTGGCAGTCGGATATTCAATCAAGCTTTTCTTAAGCTGTTGTGAAGCCGTTGAACTTCGAGCGTTGAGTCCTTGGGTGAACGCCTGTAGGGCCCAATCATCAATGACCGGTGGTAGGTCCATTCATTCAATCTAAAAGCGAGATACAAATTCCCTGAGCATCCCGTTATCTCTTTGCCTGACTTTAAATAAGTCTGATTTCCGTGTCTCAACTTTGATGGCACCCGCATGAGCTTTCACGAAGGTGTCTGCAAGCATGGCAAAAGAATCGATGGAATTCAGGGGCAAGTTGTGGTACCAAGTCATTGCCCCTTTTGACAAGGTCTCTCCGAATTTCTTTAAGAAAACGGACTCAATCTCATCATCTTTGAGATCATTTCCCTTTATGGCGCATGTGTATGCTGTTACACGCTTATTTGGGTCAGATGTCCCATTGTATTTCGGAATCTCCGGCATGCGAAACTTCTTCGGTGTGGGTTTTGGGGCGGCGCTTGATGGAAAAGGGGTCTGTACGAATTTCCTTGAGTCTAAACCTTTTAATACCGGAGGTGCTCCTAGTATTTGGTCCACCCTCGAATTATATGTTTCTACCTTTTTATCATTGGCCTCGATCTTCTTCTTTCCTGACTAGACTCATCTGGTTAACTCCTCGAGCATTTTCATGATCCCGGCATTTGCCCCCGATCCGCCTTCGCTTGGTTCCATTGTGATAGATTCACTTTCGGGGATAATTTCCCGAGGAGGGCCGGTCCTTATCCCATTCGATACTTGGCTACGATTTTGCAGCTGGCAATGGCCGCTTACTGGTCTTGCAACATGTTGAATATCATCCTGAAGTTTATCCCGTCCTCCTCGTCGTTCTGCTTTGCCGAGCGGTATTCTCTTTGAACACTGTTTGATGGGTCAGAAGTCCGATCCACAAAGACTGCTATTTGGGAGTTAGCGTCGACTGGATCTTCATTACCGGGCGCCAAGTTGTTGTTTTCGCCCTGGTGGTTAAATTCGCCATCGACGTATTGAGGCACAGATTGAGAATGTGACATGATTGTACTGTAACCTGAAAAAAGGTATTCTGCAAAGAACAAGTGTAAAATAGTCTGTGTGACAGAAAATTGTATCAAACGATCAGTATTATCCTTAGCCCCACGATGGGCGCCAAACTGTTTACCCTCGATTACGAGTAACAATTAAATTTATATTGGTTTTACGGATACGTGATCTAATTTAATACAACTAAAGAATAAACGAAAATAGAGACTAAATTTAAGGAACAAGGAAAAAGTAAACCGCTAATATTGAGTAATCTTCCTGTGTTAGAAGCATTTGGAAATAAAATATGAAGCAAACAAACGAGCAAAGTAGACTATAGCTTTTATATATTGGTTGTATATCTTGTCCTTTTTACAAATGGGGCTGTCTGTTTATATAGGGAGGGTGAAGAATTCTATACAGGGTAAAAATCTTATTTACAAGGTAAGGTATCCCTACAATTAAAGGATTTAACGTCTTTATTGATTTGAGCCGCGATTCCCGCCGAGATGTTTAGACATCACAAGATTTCCGGTCCTTCAGTTACGCAAATCTAATAACTTTACCATGGGATGTTTTACCCTGATCGGCCTCGACGATCTCATCTCGAGCGCCTTGGCTTCGAGTTTCGTTCTGATGACATCTGGTCTCGAGCTTCTCTACTCGATGTCCCGGTCTCGGACATCTCTTCTCGATACTCCGGTCTCGACCCATCGGATGGCGACTTCAATCGACACTGGCCGTCAAATCCAAAACCGGTACGTCCTATGCAAGTGATCAGGTTCGACCCCATACACTAACCTAGCCCTAATAGGCCCGCTGGCTAGGGTGGGCCGGCCCTTCAATTTTTTTTACTAAAAAGAATTTCTTTAAATCCTTCATTATTTTTTCATGACAGATTCGATTAATCATGCAAACAACTTCTGAATCACTCTACTCATAGTTACCATATCCCCGTGTTTGTAGCTATTCCTCCTTTTCCATAGCTCCCATACAATAATGGAAGGTAATGTTTGAAACACATGTTTGAGTCTAGGTATTACCCGTGCTGTCCCAAATTTAAACAATCCAACGATAAGCCTACTTGTGAGAAGAAGTATGACCAAGTTATATTGGCAGCGTGATCTAAAAAATACACAAGCCGTAGATTCTTCTAGTGGATTAACACAACACCAGCATCTGGAAGTCAAAACATACCCCATTCTCCTTATCACATCATCAAGTGGTAATATAGCTCTCCACATCTTCCACATAAAGGAAGGTATCTTAAAAGGTAAGCCCTTAACCCACATATTCTTGTAAGATTTGTTAGGATCCCTTGTTCTATGCAGATATTCCCATGTCGATTTCACACTAAAGTCACCCCTTGAATCTTACATCCACACATGTTTCTCAAGCACACCATGCTCTACTGGAGGTTTAATACTTTCAGTATGTGCCCAACAAGATCGTCTGGCAGTAGAGTCCTCAATCGATCTTAATCCAAACTCCTTCATTAACCACCTCCCTAACATTGTTCATAGTTTCATCACGAGGAAAATCTAGAGGCATATTGAAATAAAGTGTCCTTAATCTTGTCCATTTATAAAACCAAAACAACAAAGATCCCATTTTTTTTTATTTCCATGATATTTTATGCTCTATTAAATATCTACATTCAAGCATTTTTCTCCAAACCTGAGAGCCATCCTTCCAAGGTACAATCACAGCATTTAGTTTTTTGCAATATTTTTGGCTCATAAAAGAATTCCACAAGGTAGTTTTAGTCCTAAAGTCCCACCAATGTTTTGCAAAATAATGCTTTGGACACATCATGCAATGACCTAAAACCTACACCTCCTTCTTCAACGGGCAGACATAAATTATTCCACGAAGCCCAGTGTTTACACTTTCTTCCAATAGAATTGCTGCAGAATAATTGAGCAAACATCTTATGCAACTTTTCAATCCCAAAAATTAGGAGGATTAAGTACTAAAAGATGGTGAATTGGCATGTTTTGCAGTACACTAGAGATCAAAACAGCTCTACTTTGTATGGACAAGAGCTTACCCTACCAGCCTTGCAATTCACCAATCACTTTATTGATAAGCCCTTGATAATAATCCATTTTCTCCTTGTATGAATGATAGGGAAGTCTAAGTATGCAAAAGGGAAACCTTGCCTACAAATTCCAGTATTTCTTTGTACCTTCATAATCACTTCCAAGTTTGTTGAGTGATGCATATACACTGCTATCTTTTCTTTGTTAATCAGTTGTCCAGAAGCAATCTCATATGCACTCAAGACCTCCATGATAAGTTGCAAAAGAGGTAGTATCTAATGAGGAGAACATTATTGTGTCATCTACATAAGCCAAGTGGTTTATTTTAGGGCTCCGCTTTTGCAAACTAAACTTACAAAAATACAGATTCGTGTGTAATGTATTGAATCCCCTGGATAAAGCTTCTGTTGCCAAGATGAATAGAGTAGGAGATAAGGGATCCCCTTGCTTCACCTCCTTGTAGATTTAAATAAACCATAAGGCTGTTTATTGAGAAGCAGTAAGTATCAGTTGTTCGATACAATACCATATACCAACCCTATAGACCTCTCACAAAATCATATCTTCCTCGGAACTTTGTCAAAAAAAAAACCATAAAAGCCTATCATAGGCTTTAGTCATATCAAGCGTGATTAGGATACCAGCCTTTGTCCTCAATCTAATATCAGTGATGATCTCTTGAGTTAATAGTACATTCTCTACAGTACTTCTTCCTTTTACAAACCTAGCTCGTTCATCAGAAATCATCTTAGGAAGTAGACCAACTAATCTCTCATGTATTACTCTTGAGAACATCTTATTGATGAAATTACTTAGACTAATAGGCCTCATATCACTGAATGTAATAACTTCTTTTAGTAGGATCAACGTGTTGTGTGAATTGTTTATGAAAACACTCCACTTCATCATTGGCCATAAGATCTTTTTTGTCAATCCAATCACCATCTCCATTATTTATTCTTTTCAGGTGTAACTTCTACCTCTTGCAGTTCACATGGTTGTGAAGCAAACTTGTGTTTCGATCTTCTTTAGAGAACCAAGTCATGCATGTCTTTTGTTTCCAATATTGCTTTTCAACGCTCAAATACTTTTTCAACTCAGCTTGTGCCTTTTGAGGCATATTCCTATTCTCAATTATTTGTTCTTCCGCAGACAACATCACCTCGACCTTAACAATATCCTCCCCGATTGCAAGTTGGTTGAAGATATCACCATATGTCACCTTACTCCATTAAGATAGGGCATTTTTCACTCTTTTCAATTTCTGCTTGAGCATATGGAATGGATCTCCAATAAAGTCAGCCACCCAATAATGCCTTACAATAACCCTGAATGTCTCATGCTTGATCCAGAAATTTAGGAACTTGAATGGCTTCACAAACTGCATTGCTTCTTCTCACAACTCATCAACAATGGAGCATGATCTAAGCCAGTCCTTATAAGGTGTTCAACTTTAATGTTTGGAAACAGATTGTAGAAAGGCAAGTTAACAAAGATTCTATCCTATCTCTTGAAAATTCATTCTGCATTTGACCTACCATTCCACCAAGTAAAAGGACTCCCCTTATATCCAAGATCAAACAATCCACAAGACATCACAGAAAAGCAAAATCCTCATACTCAGGTAGATATACTGGTAAACCACCAATTTTCTCATCTTCGTGGAGCACAACATTGAAGTCACCTCCAACAAGCCAAGGCAATTCTATGTCACTAGCAAGATAATACAAATCGTCCCACAATTCAAGTCTTTCAATAGCTGAACATTAGCATACACAAATGTCATAATGATGTGCTTGCTAATGTCTTAATGATACATCTTTATAGTCACCTGCTGCTCAGTATTTATCAACAAATCCCATTCAACTACAGCATCAAAGAATAGCCATATTTTACCATTCATATTTGACATTGCTACATGCATATTTAGTCTCCTCCTGTACCTATGAATGTGTCTAGAGTTTTGAAATGGTTCAATAAGTGCCAAAATGAAAAAACCATGTTCCCTTTTCATGTTAATCACCCTCTTAAAAGCCTGTTGAGTGTTAACAGACCTTATATTCCAAATCAGTGTTTTAGTCATCATTTAGATATTGAGGTTGCCCTCTTGGGAATTATTCTTGTAGGTTGTAGTTTTTCTTTATTTTGTGATTGCTTCTTCCCTCTATTATCACTCTTTACAAAAGCTCTAGGTGACAAGTCTACTTCCCTAGCCACAACTTTGAAATTCCTAGTAGTTAACTCATTATCACCCTCATCTTCCAATTGTTGTTGCTCTACTAGTGCATCGTGAATGTCTACAGCCAGAATATTGTGTGTAATAATATCTAGCACTTGATTAGGAGATTTGAAAGGAACATTGATATGGATTTGCATTAGAAGTCCAACACCTAAAGCACATGCCATTGGCATTGTCTCAATTGCAACTGAACTCCTAGGGAAAATAGCCTGCTCAATTTGCTCTTGCACCATACTTGTACCATCCTTCAAGACCTCATAACCATACTCTTGCATAGCCATTGACTCATGGATTGCTCTAAATTGAAGCTCATACAGCTTACTCCATGCTAGGGTTTACAGTAGCAGTACTCGCAGGAAATACTATTCCATTAGGATTACCAACCTTGCCACCAACTGTTTGGTGTACTGACCTAACTTCCACATTAACATCCCAATCTTGATCACCACATAAAATATCAACAGGAACACCTCCAACATTAGCCAAAACCCCAACAACTCCACTAGAATTTACTGTTACGTCGGCTTGCTTCTTAATTGAAGCTTCAACAGTTGATCCTCCAATTGTTCTAGCTTCTTTTGATGATCCGACCAGCTCCAACTGCTGGGATTGGTTGCAAATTGTTAGAACAATGGCTACAATCAACCCTAGTTTTCAGGATGTTAGGGTTTATTATAGCATTAGTATCAACTATGCCTGCTACTTGCTCCTGCATGTTGCTTCTCTTTTCCATGCTTCATGGAGTAATTGTTGCACCTATTTCAGCCTGGATATTGTCCACTTCATCACTCCACAAAGATCTCCTAGAGTTAACTTCATTACTTGCCTCATTCTTCCCAGAATTATCATATGTTTGAGATGGAATCTCATGACATGAGTGGTTTACTGTGACATTGATCTCTCTAAGCTCTTCCTTGCTCATACCAGTTCTCATATGCACCCATTCAATGGTAGAACCCCTCAATCTATATAGCAGTAGGATTTGGAGCACTTTCCTTAGCCACATTTTAAATCCCATTCCTCCTTGGACTAACTCTCCCAATTGGTGTAGGATTTCAGTTTTTCTCCTTATTTGCCTCCTCTTTCTCCTTATTTTCTATATTCAATACTGCTTCCTTTTTAATACGCTTGGCATATTCTTCTCCTTGCATTAACAATATAACATTATTAATCCTATTCTCTCAGGATTTGAAGTGGATTTTTGTGGCTTCACTGTATGTTCTCCAACACCTAGGTGGACTCAGCTTCTTTGCCATCAGTGACCATAGCATCTTCCTTGTTCTTCTCCGTACCCTTGGCATGTTTATTATCATTTGCACTATCAATAATATGGCCTTTTTAACTATTTGATAATTGTTTTTCCTTCTTTGCATTGTTAGGAATAGCTTTTCCTAACACCTTACCACTTGATAGAACTTTAATAGTAGTAGCAACTGTTCCCATTATCTCCTTCATCTCCTTTCTGTTACTTTGATTATGAAGGACTTCATCAAACTTCTTGTGCAACTCAGGATGAATTACCCAACAATCCAACTTATTGTGTTCTTGATTCTTATAAGTTTTACAATATTTTTGCACATAATCATACTTTATCTTGATCCGCTTTGATTCTTCAGGCCCAGAATCATCCTCCTCGATAATTTTAATTCTTTGAGGGAACAAAGCTAAAAGATTAACTTCAACCTTCACCTTTGCACAACTAGGCCTAGTACCATTTTAAGTAGCTAGGTCGACATGTAAAGTCTTCCCTAGAGCACTAGCAAAAGAAAATACAAACTCCTTACCAAAGAAATTAGGAGGCAACTCTAGAAAACTAATCCACGTAATGGCAATTGGAGTTTTTTCATTTGGCTTCCACCAAAGATTTCATTTAGTGCGCCTCATCTAGCTTGTAGGACTGATTTTGAGTTATGTAGATGTTGTGGAGCTAATTCGCGCTATTTGGAGCTTTGAAGTTTGAGTAAAAGCCCAACGGATTAAGGCGGGATCATTCAGGGGTCAAGGACTAAGTATGGATGTCAAAAATCGAGTTTGGAGAAGTACTATGAGAAATTTGCACTGCTGCAGCACGTGGGGCTGTGCCTTTTGCGCCGCAGCAGTATATTTGGGAAACCTATTGAATTATGATGCTCTCTAGAATTCCCCACTAAAGCCCTGCATGGCCCTTCGCCCCATGCGGTGCGCTTGTGTAATTTTTATAGAGCCAATATCCTATTTCGGCTAAGAGAAGGTGGTTTCGTCTGGGCTCGACCCTACTTGGTATAAATACGTTGAAAAATGTTATTTTCTGGACTTTTGACATACTTTCGACATAAGGAGGCTAAGGAGGAGTTGGAAGAACACAAGCACAAGGACTTCATCATTCCTCCCTCATTCGAGAGCCGAGTTTGGATTGAATTTATGTTTCCTATACTTTAATTTTATTTGTGATGAATTGCTCCATATCTATTGAGTAGTTCCATTTAGGGTTTGACGGATTTGGTGTATTGATGATTGTTTGGGGATTATAACTCTAGTATTATGTATTGAAGCATTTTTGGATGATTTAATAGTTGCATCTATATTGACTAGTTCATGTAATCGAGAGAGGCATACTTGTGATATCTTTGCATTATATTGTTGGTTGAGTTCATAGATTCTTCTATGTAATCGAAAGAGGCTAGTTGAACCATTGAGTTAACCTAGTTAGGAGAATAATCTAAAAAGGTTTTTATAAAGACCAATCTACTAGGCATTCTTGCATATCTTCATAAAGCTTAAATTGGTTCATCTCGGCGAGGATTAGACTTAATCGATAGAGGAGTTTTCGCAAAATGCTAAAAATAATAATTGAGCGAATTCGAGAGACTCTCTTGAACATTAGAAATGAATTATCTAGAGTTCGATCCCAAAATATTATCTTGCACGTATCCTATCAAAACCAAATCTTCCCCTATTGATAACCTTCTTTGCTTGTTCCTTGTTTCGATTGTCATTGGTTAATAGCTTTAGACTCTTCGTTAATTTTTTTTAGAAATCTTATAAATCTCAATTGTTGATCATCTTGGACAGCAATCAAGGTAGAAACTACGAGAATACTGTTGAAATCCAGTCCCTATGGATACGATTTTATATTATACTATATTTGATTAGCGAGCATAGTTTAAGTGTGTGTTTTATGCTCGTCACTTGGCTAGTTGGAGGAGATTTCAATGTCATATGGGATGAAGAAGAGAAGTTTGGTGGTTTTCCTGTATCACCAAATGAAGCCAATGATTTTAGATATTGTGTAAACACTTGTAACTTGTTTAATCTTGGTTTTAAGGGGAGTATATATACATGGTAGAATGGGAGAGCCGAAGAGGGCTGTATTTTCAAGAGATAGGATAGATGTTTTGCTAACTTTGAGTTTCAATAGATGTTGCTTGCCCTTGATGTCATACACCAATCCAAAATAGAGCCTTATTACAACCCTATGCTACTGATCTGTAATCCCATAAGTGCCCCAATGAAGAAGGCATTTAGATTCCTTAACTTCTATATCAAACACTCATCCTTTAATGATGTTGTGAAAGAGAATTGGCATGTGGATTTTGCTGGAAATCCATTCACTGTCTTTAACTACAAATGTAAGAAATTGAAGAATGCCTTATCAATCTAGAGTAAAGCCACATGTGGTGATATGCTTCAAAACATTGCAAGCCCGGAAAAGGTTGTGTTAGTACATGAAACACAGTTCGTATTGAATCTTGCTCAGCAAAATAGAGAGAGGTTGCAAAGAGTACAAGCTGAACTGATTAGGTATTTAGCTTTGGAGGAAGAATTGTTAAAACAAAAGCCAGGAATGTCTTGGTTTCAAGATGGTGACAGGAATACCAAATTCTTTCATGCTCAAGTGTATGGTCGAAGGAAAAGATTAAGCTAAAAAGGATTCAAAACAGTGATGCCAATTGGATAGAGGACAATGAAGAATTGGCTGAAGAAGTAGTGAAGCTCTTTTAGGCTCGGTTTTATGAAGACAAGACACCTACTGCATTTGGGATCGTTGATCATGTACCTACTATGATAGATATTCAACCGAATCAAGAGCTTGTGAAGTAGCCTACTAAGGAGGAGGTGAGGCTGGCAGTATTTGGTCTAAATAGAGAAAGTGCAGCAGGTCATGATGGTTTTACTGACTGTTTCTTTCACTCTTGTTGGGATATCATAGGAGATAAAATAGTTGATATGGTGAAGGCATTCTATTATTGTCAGGAATTACCTAGTAGATTTGTGACTCACACAAATATGGTTTTGTTGCCAAACAAGAATGAGGTGAACACATTGTCAGACATGCCCAATTTGCCTTAGCAATTTCATTAACAACGTTTTCTCTAGATTCATTCATGAAAGATTACTATATCTTCTTCCTAATTTAATACTAGATGAACAGGCAGGTTTTGTGAAAGGGGGGAGCATTGTGGAGTATGTACTCTTGACTCAAGAGATAATTACAGATATTAGATCTAGAACCAAAGTAGGTCCAAATGTGGTGATCAAGTTGGACATGACAAAAGCATATGGTAGGCTATCATAGTTATTCTTGACTAAGGTGTTGAGGAATATGGGATTTGAAGAGAGGTTCATTGGCTTGGTTTATGGTATTGCGTAACGGATAGCCTTATGGTTTCTTCAGATCAACAGGAGGAGTCAAGTAGGGTGATCCTTTGTCTCCTACCCTATGCAATCTTGCAGCCGAGTCAATATCAAGGACATTGAATACACTACAAATGAATCTATACTTATGGAGGGATTTGGATTGCCCGTGTGGAGTCCTAAGATCAATCATCTTACCTATGCTGATGACACTATCATATTCTCTTCACTATATGCAACTTCATTGCAATTGGTGATTAAAGTATTGGCTGCCTATGATGTTGCTTCCGCCCTGTTGATTAATAAATCAAAATTTGCCATCTAGCTGCATCATTCTACTACCTTACACGTGGTGAACAAGGTACAATGAATCACATGTATTTCTAGGCAGGAGTTCCCATTTACTTATCTTGGATGTCCAATATTTTACTCTAGAAGAAGGATGGACTATTATCATGGGCTCATCAATAATGTTTTAGACAAGCTGCAATTCTGGAAAGTCAAGTTCCTATCTATAGGAGGTAGGGCCGTCTTAATCTCACATATACTCCAAATTGTGCCAACTCATCTCCTCTAATTAGTAAATCCTCCACCTTATGTGATTAGTAAGAGGCACAAGATGTTTGCTCAGTTTTCTGGAGTAATTTTGTTGGCAGTAGAAGTAGACATTAGACGTCTTGGGACACAATATGTTTGTCTTGTGAAGAAGGAGGAGTGTGGTTTAGATCCTTGCATGATGTTTCAAAGGCCTTGTTTTGTAAACTTTGGTAGAATTTCAGAACCAAGCCTAGTTTGTGGAGCTCTTTTATGAGTTCAAAATATTGTAAAAATCTTAACCCTATGGTAGTATATTGGCAGAATGGTTCTTATGTATGCTGAAATATGCTAGAGTGAAGGGATCCCATAGAATATCAAATCTTGCATCCAAAAATGGGATCTTCATTCTTTTGATTTGAGAATTAGCCAGGCTTCGGGGCTCTTTATTTTACTACACCTCCTGAATTCTTTTGTACTGACACTATACATAATATATGTGATGTGGTGCAAGATGGTCAATGTGATGTGGACAAGATTAGGGAGATATTTCCGGAAGAATTTGCTAATCATACATAAAGCCGCCGGTGGTTTAAGAGGTACTGGACAAGCACTACTGGATGCTAGAAATGAGGGGAACATTTAGTGTGAACATTTAGTGTGAAATCAGCTTGGGAGTATTTGAGAAGGAGGCAAGAACCTTGTAATGCATACAAGAAAATTTTGATGAAAGGATTATCATTTAAAATTGTATTTTTCATGTGGGAAGTTTGGAGGAACAAACTGCCTCTTGATGATATTTTGGGAAGGATGGGATATTTTATGTCATCTAAGTGTTGGTGTTGAACTAATCCTATGGAGGAAACAATGCGTCATCTCTTTTTCACCTCCTATGCTGCTAATAAGCTGTGGTCGTATTTCCTTTATATGCAGGAATTGTTCTGGAAGGGATCACATTTCATCAGGCTGTAACCAACTGTTGGACTGCCAATGTCGTACCAAGATTATAGCGTATAATCCAAGATTTGCCATCCATTATTGTGTGGGAACTTTGGAAGAGACGAAACAACTATAAACATGGGGATGCAGTCACTGTAAGTAGAGTCATCTATCAAATTTTTTCTACTATACAGTCTCTTATAAAGTTCAGGAAGCCTGGACTTTATCTAGTTCCTCACAAATGGCCATAATTGATTGATATGATAGAGAAGTACACGCCTAAGTTGAACGTCGCTAAGGTGATGTGGGAATATCCAAGTCCGGGCTGGGTTAAAGTGAATACAAGTGGAGTTTCTAAGATCAATCTAGGTAGAAACTCTATTGGTTTTGCACTGAGGAATGAAGAAGGGGATGTTATATAAGCATGTGGTAAGGAGATTCAGGAAGGGACAAATACAGAAGCTGAAGCTAAGGCAATGGTTGAGGCTTAGAGATTGTATGTTGAACATGATTACATACTTATTGATTTGCATACTGATTCAATGTTAATCAAAAAATGTAGTGGAAGGAGTATGGGCTGCCCAATAGTCAGTGGCTAGTGTGGAAGAAATCAAGGAGATGATGACAAGATGTATTGTAATAGTGTCCCATACTCTTAGGTAAGGCAATAAGTTGGCAGACCACCTTGCAAATTATGCCTTAGATGTAAGCCCTATTAAGTGTCATGATTTTTGGGATTTGGACATTCCAGGAAGAAGAATTGTGAGCGATGACAAATTAATCCATACTTAAGAACCAAAGTTGCAAGGAGCTCGGGGGAGAGGAGGAAAGCAGTAACAGGCTACTAGAAATGATAGAAGGCAGCACTTTCAATCATTATGTTAAAATCCATATGGAGGAGAGCATGGTGATGTTGTTTTTCACTAATTATGTGTTCTTTTCTGCAAGAAAAGCTACTGTATTTATGCCCTACTCTTTGACTAAATTCAAAATGGTGGTATTTGTACTTTTTACTCATTCCATTGGAAGGAAATTAAGGGTAAGCACAAGCATGGAAGTCAAGAAGCAAGAGGAGCAGTATAGGTTTTGCAATCCTAGAACTTATCAGTTCGTATTGTGTCACTTCTTTTGGAATGATCACTGCTCCTTCAAAGTATTAAGGACATCAAAGGAAGGCAACAACAGTAATATACAATACACGAGGCTTGGAAATATATGCACGAAGCAAGTACTAGCCAGTTGTTTCATGATGGGATATAGATCTTCGCGGAATTTTACTGCCATTTGGAAATACATTGCAAGGATCTACTTCTCACACACATCATCACGGAAATATGAGGAATATATATATGAGTGACATACATGTCTATATGCATTGAACAATGTCAAAAACGGGATGCCAAACTGCCCAATTGACGTGATCAACAAATTCTAGGCAGTAGACGCGGCTAATTTTGCGCATGGTTTTGTGCATTTGAAACATGAACTGGATACTCATACGCTATTTGCACTTACAATGGACCATTTTCAATTAGTGATTAAGGCTTTTACACCTCCAGTTGATTGCATTAAGACGGGACAAATTTGAAACGCTTGGTGTACAATTTTGGATTATTATCTCCTCATCACTTGGATAGTTTTTATCTTAATTATACATAGTTGTTTCCTAGTGCCTATGTATTATCAATGTTGAGTAATATACTCAAGATTGATAATAGGGTTGATGTAGTCTCATTAGATATGTCTTTACATTTTGCTAGACCTTTTGACACAATATTTTCTATTCTTAATATATATAAAAAATGGTTCTAGGCACCCTTCCTAGTGGATTTGCCAAAAAAATCCTAACCCCCAAAAAATGCCACACACGCATAGGAAAAGAGCTCTGGCGACACAATGGCAATTTTCTTTGTGAGAGCTCCCATGGCATTGCCGGCCGACGGCGAGCCTACTTTTACGGCTGGTCAGCCTTCCCAAACATCCCTACTAATCCTAGCCATGCAGTATACAATCCGCATCCCTTATATTACACTAATATCTTGAAACCAACCGCTATCAATAAAATCATGCACATGAAACTAGTTAAGCATCTATTGTTCACCCCATACCAATCAAAAGAGTTACTTTCTTACATGGGCAACCCCTTGTCAAGTTTATAGAAGCAGAAGTTGATCTTATGAATGTTATTAAAGGACTACAATATGCAGTCGTGGATACATTTTCTTATGGATAGCCAGAATTGCAAGAATTACGTAGAATTATCTCTGTGCAATGTGGAATCAGAGGTGAATAAAATATTGGCTTTTTCAGAGATAGGCATGTCCTCATTAGATGACATTATGGGAAGATTTTACTAATATTGCCTCAAAGAGTGCTTATTATGTTAAAGCTGAGGATGGGTTTGAATATCAAATGAGGCCACTTATTTATGATGCTAAATTAAAAGTAAAGGAAAAAATACCAATGGCTATGGCCTGGATCTCTTTCCCAAGCCTGTTACCTACTTATTTTGTCAAATAATACTTATTTTCATTAGCTTCTACCATGGAGAAAACATTACACCGTGACATGGCTACAATTAATAAACAAGACCTACTTGTGCAAGAGTAAATGTCGTAGTTATCTCCTAGCTGATTTGCCTAAGAAAGTACGTAAGGATATTGATAATGGGTCTGCTGGAGAAATAAGTACAGTGCGGGTGAAGATTCAATATGATTTTCTCCTTAAGGCATGATGAGTTTGAGTGGTGGAGGTTGCAACCTGAATCGATGTAGCACCATGGTAAAGCCGAACACGCTGCACAAGAAGAGGAAGGTGTTGAGCAAGGTGGAGGGAAGAAGAACAATGCTGTTTAACCAATCAAAATTTTTTCAAGTGGTAAAGTGGTTGGTAACGTAGGTGAACAATGGAAGAGGTAAGAGATGATGTTCATGAGAAGAGAAAGCTAGTAAACGCAGGATTCCTAAGCCTACCAAGAACAGTGTGGCATGGCAAGGTGATCTTTCTCCAATGCAAATTGAGACGAACTCTAACTAAATCAAATATTTTGTAATGGATGAAATTATTTTGAATGTTAGATCAGTGAATACTAAAAAAAAACCTTTGAGAGGCTTATTGCAATGCATAGATAACACTACTTAGAAATAGTTGGACTCATGGAACCAATGCAAAATGTTCAAAAATTAAAGAGATATAGAAGAAAGATTCCCCTGGCTCAAGCATTTACTAATGTGTCAAACAAGGTATGGGATTTCATTGATGAAGTGTATGGGGTTACTATCTTGTATGATACGGAGCAACAATTTACATTAAAGTTATTTCACACTGAAATACACGTTGAACTCATTATCGCATTAGTATATTCTAAGTGTGATGCTATTGAGTAAATAAAATTGTGGGATTCTTTATATGCCATGGCTAGTAACATGACTATTCTTTGGCTTGTTGAGGTGACTTCAGTTTTATATGGGATGAAGAAGAAAATTTTGGTGGATTACCAATATCTTCGAATAAAGTAGAAGACTTTATACATTGTGCAAATACATGTAACTTATTCTATTTGGGATTCAACGGGAGCATATACACTCGATGGAATGGGAGAGCTAAAGAGGATCATATTTTTAAATGGCTAGATAGATGTTTAGCCAATATAGAATTTTAGCAACTGTTTCCAGGTCTGGAGGTTACACACTATCTGTGATTGGCTCAAATCACAGCCCCATGTTAATTAAAATGTAATCTTGAGTCTGCTCCAGTGAAAAAATCTTTTAGATTTCTTAATTTTTGGATCCAATATGATACGTTCAAATATGTAGTAAAAGATAATTGGCATGCTGACTTTAGTGCAAATCCATTCATCATCTTCAACAACAAACTAAGGAAATTGAAAATAAGGCACTGGCTCTATAAAGTAAAGCAACATATGGGGATATATTTCAAAAATTTGCAAGCTTGGAGGAAGTGGTCATGGTACATGAAGCCCAATTTGAAGTGAACCCAACCCAGTTGAATAAGGAACAATTCCAAAAGGTTCAGGCTAAGAAAATAAGGCATCTAGCACTGGAAGAAGAGTTCTGGAAACAAAAGGTAAGTTTGTAATGGTTTAAGGATGGTGAGAGGAACACTAAGTTCTTTCATGCACAAGTGAATGGTCGAAGGAAGAGATGACAACTCAAGAGGATTCAAAACAATCCTGGCAACCCGATCGAAGAGAGTGAAGAAATGGCTGAGGAAGCTGTAAATTTCTTCAAGGGACAGTTTTATGAAGATGTAGTTCCTACAACTTTTGGTATCAACGACCATGTCCCTAGTATGGTTGATATGGAGCAGAATAAAAATTTGATCATGCAACCTACAAAAGAAGAGGTCAAGCAAGCTGGAGGTCCAGATGGTTTCACAGGTAGTTTTTATCATTCACGCTGGGATATCATTGGTGATGATGTTTTTGATATGGTTAGAGCCTTTTTTAATTTCCTGGAATTACCGAAATTTGGGACTCATTCAAATTTAGTTCTTCTTCCTAAGAAGAAGGAGGTGACTACATTCTCGGATATGAGGCCTATTAGTCTATGTAACTTCTTCAATAAAATATTTTCTAGGGTGATTCATGAAAGGTTGGTGGGATTATTACCTAATCTTATCTCGGACGAACAAGCAGGATTTGTGAAAGGAAGGAGTATTGTTGAAAATGTGCTCATAACACAATAGATTATCAGTGACATTAGGTTAAGAACAAAGGCTGGACCTAATGTAGTGATTACACTTAACATAACAAAAGCTTATGATAGGCTTTCATGGTTATTTTTTACTAAGGTGCTAAGGAAGATGGGATTTTGTGAGAGATTTATTGGGTTGGTGTTTGAAATTGTCTCAAATCATTGGTATTCATTGCTCATTAATGGTCAATGTCATGGTTTCTTCAAGTCTACTAGAGGTGTCAAATAGGGATATCTCTTGTCACCAACTCTTTTCATCTTAGCTGTCGAGGGCTTGTCAAGGGTTTTGAATGCTTTACATTTGAACCTATATTTTTGTTGAATTGGGTTACCTAAGTGGGACCCTAAAATCAATCATCTTCCATATGTGGATTACACTATTATCTCTTCATCTGTTTATGCTACTTCCTTACAATTGGTAATGGAGGTGTTGAATGCATATGAAGTAGCATCCGATCAGTTGGGGAACAAAGCTAAATCTGCTGTATATATGCATCATTCTACAAGTATGGAGGTTGTTACAAAGGTTCAAAGGCTTACAAGGATTGGTAAGCAAGAGTTTCCCTTCACTTATCTTAGTTGTCCTATTTTTTACTCTAGAAGGAAAATGGATTTTTACCAAGGTTTAATCAACAAAGTGCTGGACAAGTTATAAGCATGGAAGGGAAAGTTGTTATCTATAGGAGGTAGGGAAGTATTGATTTCTCATGTTCTTCAGAGTATGCCTATACATCTACTATCAGCAGTGAATCCTCCTCCTTTTGTCATAAACAAGCATCATATGATGTTTGCTCAGTTTTTTTTTTGGAGCAATTCCATTTGAGGTTAATGCAGGCACTGCGCTTCGTAGGGTACTCTATGCATGCCATATGAAGAAGGTGGAGTGGGGTTTAGATCCCTACACTATGTATCTAAAGCCTTGTTTTGTAAATTGTGGGGGAACTTTCGAACAAAGCCCCTAGCTTATGGAGTTCATTCATGAGTCAGAAGTACTACAAGAAATTAAATTCCATGATAGTTCGTTGGAGAGATGGTAGATGTTGGAATTTAGGGACTTAATTGAGCATTAAATTATTTCGCATCCAAATATTGGATCATCTCTCTTTTGGTTTGAAAACTAGACGGGGATAGGAACATTGTACTTTGTCACATCTCTAGACTTTGTGATAGATGAAACAATTCACAATATTTATGATGTGGTGGAATAAGGTACTTGGAATGTGGATAAACTATTAGAGATTTGACATGAAGAATTGGCTCTACATATCGTAGAGAAAATAAAACCTCCAGTCGCGAATAATGTATTAGATACGCCGTATTAGATGCTTGAAACTCGTGGCCACTTTATTGTCAAGACTACATGGGAATATTTGTGGAGGAGGAATGAACCTAAGATGGTTTACAAGATAATTTTGGTAAAGGGCTTACCGTTCAAAATTTCTTTCTTCATGTGGAAAGTTTAGAAAGCTAAATTGTCCCTCGATGATGCCATGGGAAGGATTGGTTACATCATGCCATCTAGATGTTGGTGTTGTACTCGACCAAAGGAGAAAACTTTGACTCATTTGTTTTACACCTTGTGCTGCTACTAGGGTATTGTTATATTTCCTATCTTATGCTGGAATCGCAATGGAGGGATTAACTTTGCATTAAGCAATTGTTAAGTGCTGGACGACCCATGTAATTCCTAGGCTAAAACCTATCTTGCAAGCTTTGCCTTCATGCATTGTGTGGGAATTATGGAAGAGGAGGAATAGCTACAAGTATGGGGAGGCAGTGTCTATCAATAGAGTGATCCACCAACAATCCTCAAACCTTATAGCTGTTGTGAAGGTTAGGAAGCCAGGTTCAAAAAATACTCCTCACAAATGGCCTGGTCTTGTATCAATGATGGAGTTCTATACTTCGCGATTGAAAATTAATAAAGTTGCATGGGAACGTCTAATGGAGGGTCAGCTCAAAGTAAACACGGATGGTTCTTATAGGGAAAATCCTGGGAGAAGTGTTTTAGTAGAATTTTGACTCTATTCATAGATATTTTATGGCATTCTTCCGTTGTTGATTATTAGACCATGTTATTTCATTTTCGTTGTTAATCATCTGACTGTTGGCTTACCTAGCAGGCCAGGTTTGGTTCCATCACGACTTGTCGATTTTGGGTCGTGACAAGTTGGTATCAGAGCAATAGGTTGCTTAGCTCCCACGAGTCACGAGCAAGTTTAGTCGAGGTTTGAGGATCGGTACAGAGAAGTTTGTACTTATATTTGAGAGGCTACCGAACTGTTAGGAAACTTTGCTTTCTTGCATTCTTATCTTGCGAATTTGTTAATTTTGAAGTTTGATACTTGACTCTTCTATTCTCTCATAGATAGTGACGACACGTGCGACCGGATCAGGTGGACGGCCAGCAGTACCACCATCTAGAGCTACGAGAGGCCGTGGACACGGTAGAGGTCGAGGTGCAGCTCATACCACAGCTATAGCAGCACATGTGGAGCAACCAGTTGCTCAAGTAGAGGAGCAGATACCAGGCCTTTAGGAGGCTTTGCCCAAATTTTAATTGCATACACTAGCCATTCTCAGACTTATTCAGTTCCAGCCACTTCTCATGCTAGGGGAGGTACTCAGACTCCTTCTGCTTATACACCGTTGTAGGTAGCACAGGGAGTCTTTACACCGGGGGTACAACCAGCCCAGCCGGTTATTGCTGCTCGGACGAGGTTGGCCCACCTATGAGTGATGAGGAGCTGAAGAGACTAGAGAGTTTCAGGAGGGTTAAGCCTCCAGAGTTCACTGCGGAGGAGTCAGAGAATGCCGACGATTTCTTATACCGGTTTTAGCTGATTATTCACACAACTGGCTTTTTGGAGACCAGTGGAGTTGCATTTACCACTTCTCAGTTGGCAGTGGCAGCCTACTAATGGTGGCAGGCTATGAGTTGAACAAGCCAGTTGGCGCAGCGCCACTTTCATGGCATGAGTTTTCCATTCTCTTTTTAGAGAAGTTTGTTCTACAAACTCGTAGAGAGGAGTTGTATAGATATTTTGAGCAACTACACCAAGGAGATATGATTGTGACCTAGTATGAAATGAGATTTGTAGATTTTTCCCCTCATACTATATTGTCGGTTCCGAAATAGAGAGAGAGAGAGCGGATCAGGAGGTTCATTGATTGCCCCAACTACGACCTACGTTATAGTTTGGATGGAGAGGCCGAGACGGACACTAGATTTGCCAGGTTGTCGAGATTGCTAGGCGTTTGCAGTTTGTTCGCAGGCTTGAGCGCGAGGAGCGAGAGGTCAAGAGGCTTCGTAGTTTTGGTAGTTTCAGTGGTACCTCATATGGAGGCTAGTCACATCACAAAGAGGTCTTCCTTACAGGCCCACTCAGATGGCTCATTCAGTCCATCGGGGTGCATTAGTATGTCATAGTTCATACAATGCTTGTCCGGATCGGTCATCTTTCAGTGCCCTCCCAGCTTAGAGTTTATCCCGTGCTCCATCAATTCAGGGTTCGTTTGTACTGGATTCTTCTAGTGGTTATTCTTGTTCTCGGGATTTGATATAGGCCCCACCGCCATTTCTGGCTCGAGGTTGTTATGATTGTTGAGAGTTGAGGCATGTGACGTATTGTCCCCGTCACTACAGATTTCCAGTGCAGCAGGAAGGCCAGTGTATGACCCCTGTACCAGTTGCTACACCACCCACTCAGCCAGCTCGGGGTGAAGGTCATATAGGTCGAGGTCACCCTAGAGGAAGAGGTCAGACAAGTTGTAGTCGAGCTCGATGCTATGGTTTTCCCGCCAGGCGAGAGGCAGTTGCTCAGATATAGTGATCTCAGGTATTGTTTCAGTGTGCCATATGAATGTTTCCATATTATTTTATCCTGGTTGTATTTTGTGGTCATAATTGTGGGATTGGAGACGATAGTTAATTTTTTACTATTTAGTATGGTTGATTTTGACATGATTTTAGGCATGGATTGGTCGTCACCATGTCACGCTATTCTGGATTTGTCACGCTAAGACCGTGACGTTGGCAATGCCGGGATTACCTAGGGTTGAGTGGAGAGGTTCTATGGAGTATGTTCCTAGTAGAGTGATTTCATATTTGAAGGCCCATTGGATTGTTAGGAAGGGATGTGTGGCATATTTGGCCTTTGTGAGGGATGTTAGTGTTGATATTCCTCTCATTGAGTCCATTATGGTAGTAAGAGACTTACTCGATGTGTTCCTTGTAGACCTGTCAGACATGTCACCTGACAGGGACAGTGATTTTGGTATTGACTTGGTGCCAGGCACTAAGCCCATTTCTATTCCTTTATATCGTATGGCACCAGCAGAGTTGAGGGAAGTAAAAGAAAAACATCAGGAGCTGCTTGATAAGGGATTAATTAGGCCTAGTCTATCGCCATGGGGTGCACCAGTTCTGTTTGTGAAGAAGAAGGATGGTTTTATATGGATGTGCATTGATTATAGGAAGATGAACAAAGTTACAATTAACAACGAGTACCCACTATCGTGTAGTAATGACTTACTTGACCAGCTTCAGGGTACGAGAGTATTCTCTAAGATTGATTTGAGATCTGGGTATCAACAGTTGAAGATTCGGGCTTCTGATGTTCTGAAGATGGCATTCAGGACCTGCTATGGTCACTACGAGTTTCTTGTGATGTCTTTTGGGCTAATCAATGCCCTACCAACATTTATGAATCTAATGAAAAGTGTATTCCGACCATATCTTGATTCTTTTGTCATAGTATTCATTTATGATATACTAGTGTACTCACATAGTCAGGAGGAGCACGAGCAGCATCTAAGGATTGTACTACAGATGGGATGGAGAAGAAACTTTATGCTAAATTCTCCAAGTGTGAGTTTTGGCTCGATTCTAAGGCATTCTTGGGGCATGTGGTGTCTTGTGAGGGTATAAAGGTAGATCCGAAGAAGATTGAGGCCGTTCAAAGTTGGCCCAGACCCTCTTCAGCTACTGAGATTCAAAGTTTTCTTGGCTTGGCCGGATATTATCGATTCGTGGAGGGTTTCTCGTCTATTGCTGCACCTTTCACTAGATTGACCCAGAAATGTGCCCGATTCGGTGGGTCTGACGAGAGTGACCGGAGCTTTCAAAAGCTCATGACTGCCTTGACCACAACTCCTGTTCTTGTTTTACCTTCAGCATCGGGTTCATATACTGTGTATTATGATGCTTCTAGTATTCGTATTGGGTGTGTCTTCATGTAGGAGGGTAGGGTGATTGCTTATGCTTCACGCCAGTTGAAGCCCCATGAGAAGAACTACGTCGTTTGTGATTTAGAATTGGATGCCATTGTTCATGCGTTGAAGATTTGGAGGCATTATCGCTACGGCATGTCTTGTGAGGTATTTATAGATCATCAGAGTTTACACCACTTGTTTAAGCATAGGGATCTAAATCTGAGGTAGCCAGAGTTGGTTAGAGGAGTTAAAAGACTATGATGTCACTATTTTATGTCATACCGAGAAGGCCTATGTGGTGGCCGATGCGTTGTGTAGAAAGGCGGTGAGTATGGGTGTCTTGCATATAGTCTACTTGGTGAGAGACAACTAGCATCAGATGTTCGGGCCTAGGCCAATAAGTTCATGAGGTTAGATGTTTCGGAGCATAGCGTGGTTTCTCGGTCTTCTTTATATAAGCGAATCTGAGAGCGTCAGTATGACGACCCCTATCTGCTTGTCCTTAAGGACACGATACAACACTGTGATGCCAAGGAGATTTCTATTTGAGATGAAGAGGTGCTGCGGATGCAGGGTCGGATTTGTGTGCCCAATGTGGATGGGTTACGTCAGTTGATTCTTGAAGAGGCCCACATTTTACGGTATTCCATTCCTCCTGGTGCCGGGAAGATGTGTAAGAACACGAGGCAGCATTATTGGTGTAGAAGAATGAAAAAAAATATAGTGGAGTATGTAGCTCGGTGCTTGAACTATCAGCAGGTGAAGAACGAGCATAAGAGGACGAGCAGTTTGCTTCAGAGACTTGAGATTCCTAATTGGAAACAGGAGCGTGTTACAATGGACTTCGTCGTTGAGCTCCCATGGACATTGAAGAAATTTGATGCTATTTGGGTGATTGTGGACTGGTTGACTAAGTCCGCACATTTCTTTCCGGTTGTGACTACCTATTCTTCCGAGCGGTTGGCCAAGACCTACATCCGCGAGATTGTTCCCCTTCAGTGGTGTGTCGGTGTCCATTATTTCTTTTCAGGGCAGCAGTTTACATTGCAGTTTTGCAGAATAGTACATCGAGAGTTGGGCACATGGGTTGATTTGAGCACATCTTCCACCCCCAAACGGACAAACAGTCTGAAAGAACCATTCAAATATAAGAGGATATACTACGCGCTTGTGTTATGAATTTTCGGGGTTTTTGGGATCAGTTTCTACTGCTTGCAGAGTTTGCCTACAATAATATCTATCAATCGAGTATTCAGATGGCTCCTTGTGAAGCCTTATATGGGAGGCGGTGCCGATCTCTAGTTGGTTGGTTTGAGGCAGGGAATGCCAGGTTGTTGGGCACAGATCTAGTTCAGGATGACTTAGAAAAGGTCAAGTTGATTCAGGATCGGCTTTGCACGGCACAGTCTAGACAAAAGAGGCACACCGATCATAAGACTTGTGATGTTGCATGTATGGTAGGAGAGAAGGTTATAAAGTAGTATGGGCCCCGTTTTCATTAAAAGTGGATTAGTAATTTTAACGGGGATTATCGGAAGGTAAATTTAACGGTAGAGATGCGAGATGCTGATATTGGAGGATGACTAAGAATGAACTAAAACTAAGGTACCAATTAGAGATTCAGAGGACTCTCACACTAGCTAGCATTGCAGTGATAGAAAGACTGAATAAGCAGAAGGAGGAAAAGGATTAGTGGGAGAAGAACCGAGAAAGAAATTATAAGATATCTTTGAAAAGCCTCGTGAACTATAGTTAAACTAGTCGAAAGAAGGCATGCCAGCAAAAACGTATAACTCGCTACGTATATTAACCCCTATAAATTTTCTCAAAGGAAGCAAGGTTAGACATAGGTCAATTGTAAGCTAACACGGACTACGGAAGGCGGAAAGATGAGTAGGAACTCAAGCGTGAAACATAGAACTATTTACCTAAGGGGGTGATGGGGTGGTAAAGCATTAAGTCAAGAGCACGTTTGTTTAACAAAAAAAAAGATGTGAGGATTGGGATAGAAAGGAGAATAAGCAACTTTAAAGTAATGCAATGGTACAAACGATATGGAAAAGAGAGGATATTGGTTATAAATAGATGAAAAGCATAGTCAGAGACTTTATACACGGGAATGTTAACATGAAGAATGTGTTAAAGCTGGAAGATATGACTCCAAAGGAAATTGCTAAGATTGAAAGGAGAAGGAAGAACAATCATAAGGAGTTAGAAAGGGACTTGAGTACGATGACTCCTGAAATTAAAGATAGACCATGGTAATATTTAAATGTTGCAACCGCGAGGGATAGTCGAAATGACAACAAGAACAAGGGAGTTAGTAGAATATTTCAAAGAAAATCCTAAGGAAGAGAAACCATCTAAGTGAAAACAATGAAGTTGACTTCGAGGATAAGACATAGTATAGGCAATAAGGAACGGACGAAGTAGAAAGAAGCAGTATGAAGGTAAGCTGTTTCACAATGTCACTTTCTTCTATAAATTGAAACCTAACCAACGAAGAAATACGTCAAATGTATATGGTAACAAAAATATGGAAATCAATAGAAGAGGTCCAGAACTATATGTACAAGTGATTCATAATGTGTGGGAATTAGATCATTGTTACAAATAAGGAATATCGTAATATAAGCCTAAGAAGAAGTTGTTGACAACTAGGGGCAGCGGGAAAAATAAGGAGGAATGGAGAACCATAATAGTATATATGTTTCATATACGATGAATTAGAACTAGAATAAAAATAGCGGAATCAATATTGTAACAGATGCGTTTAGTCATAAGTCATAGGTGGTTTGAAAAATGAGCAAGCCTAAAAGGAAGAAGGGTTGATTGGAGGTCTTCACCAATTAACAGGTTCATAATACGCTTGGAAGACTCAGATATTAAAAGTATAATGGCCTGGAATATGGCAAAGTCATCTCATGTGGATAGGGAAGATTTATGCTTTAGTGAAAGTTAAAAGAGGTATTTTGCAAGAAAAACTACAGCTTTTGAGTCTATTTAAGGAAGGATCTTGAAATATCATGGTCGATTGCGTATCGGGACAGAGGTTCATTATTCAGCTATTCAATTCATCTCGAAATATCAAAGATATACCATAATATCAAAGGATTGCATTTGCAGGACGCACGAAGAAAACCATTGTTGAGTTTGTGGCTTGATATTCCAATTGCGAATCGGACAAAATTGAACATCAGGAACCCAATGGAGTGACACGGAATAAGGTATCCCAATATGGAAAGGAGAAGTGATTGGCATAATATTCGTTACAAATATATCAAGTTCGACACCACATGGACGACTGTGGTTAGTTTAACAAAAATCAGTTTACTTTTACTGGACAAATTACTAAAGGTTATGTAAAATGGAAGGGTGCAGAAGGTAGATTAGGCATATAATATTTCCGCCTCGATTATAATTAATATAGGTGCTCAGTTACAAATAACTTTTGAAAGCCCACTCAAGAAATTGGGTACATAAGCTAATTCTAGCAAGTGAAGTATACAATTGAGATGCTCAAAGACATGTTACAAGCTAAGGTGCCAAATTTTACTCAAGATGGGATAATTAATTACCAAGTAATAAGTAGTGCACAACAATAACTATTGTAGTATATATACACGCGGGAGGATCATAAGGATACATTTAAAACTACACAGAGTAGCTCCTTATAAAGCATGATATGGAAGGAAATGTTGATTCCCCATAAGATAAATTGAAAGATAGAATTGTTCGATCTGATTTATTATATGAAGTTATAGAAAAGTCAGCCTTATTAAAGAGTGTTTGTTCTTTATAAACGTCACAGATCGAACCCTAACACATGATGACGAGACTTAAGAAAACCTTGAGTTAATAATGAGGTCTTCTTGAAAATTTTGCTCACGAAGAGAATAATAATATAATGGGGAAAAATAATCAGGACATGTAAATCAACGTCCAAACTACCCAGAGAAGGGACTATATTGAATTTTTCCTCAGAATTAAGATCCGTTCACCCAATTATCATGACCCAATATTGAAGAAATGCATTAAATGATATACAAGTAATCAGGGATCTAAGTTGCAGAAGCACATGATGTGCAGATTATAGAGAACCTGTCTTACGAAGAGGTTCTAGTTGCTATTTCAGATTGGCATATCTATAAGTTGGGGACCAAGAAAGTGACTTCTGTAAAGATATCGTGTAGTAATAAGAATATCAAAGGAAAGACGTGGGAAGCTGAAGAAGAAATGAATTCTATGTACCCTTAGTTGTTTCATATGAGATTCTTAATGACTGTAGCTCGGTCATGTGTTTTTTTAGCTCATGTTATGTGATTTTGATTAACACTTATTCTATGATTAGATGTTATTCAGAATTCTATGGTTATAGTGTTTTTAGGAGAAGAATTATTTGGACACAATATAAGTTATAGTTTATGGCATTTTCATTTACACTGAAGGCCATGTGAGGACAAAGATATATTGTTAATTGTTTATGCCCCTGTGTAGCGTATGATATGTTTTTGGTTGTTTGGAACATATGTGATAGTCTTGTTTACAGAGGAGACTCTATAGAAATTACCATAAATCCAGTATCTCCTCTAAGACTCATTTACATTCAAGGATGAATGTTCCGAAGGGGGGAAGAATGTTACACCTCGTACTTTCATGTTAGAATTTGTCATAAGTGAATCAATATGAGCTGGAGAGTTGAACGACCTTTATAAAGATAATTATGGGTTAAAAGAAGTTTTAAGGAAGTAACGCGAGGGTTGGAAGGTTTAGAAGCAAAACGAATCGAAGAAAATAAGTTTTTTCGAAAGTCCGCAAGTTGAAAATATTATAACCCATACTTTTGGGGTAAAACTATGGTTCTTAACATGATAATAAAGTGATTTTATGAGGTATTTTAGTCATATGATAGTCATGTGTTAAGTTTTGATGTCAAGGGAGTTATGAAACAAAAGTCAACGAACGTCGTGACAAGTTACGTTCATAAATTTTACTCAAACTTGGATTTAATGTCACTAATATTTTCTCCCAATATACTTGAAGTTACAAAGTGATCAATCCACAAAATTTAAGGTCTACAAATCTAGTTTCAACTTATTGAACCGTTCATTGATACGACGTCAGAGTAAAGAGATATTTGCATTTTTGACAGACTGCACAAGCAGCTCTTTTTGGGGCCACAAAGTCGGTGGAGACTTATCTTGCTATATAAAGTGGTGGCCTTCGTCTCCAAGCCTCATTTTCTACCCAACTTAGATCTAACACTCTCTCTGTATACATCAAATCATATCCTTAGAGTTTAGAAGCCAAATAAAAGGTGGAAAAGGTGAAACAACTGGATTCAAGCTTTAGGAACCCGAACTAGTCAATAGTTTGCCTCTTTCTCTCTTCGTGGCTAATTGAGGAAGACATAGCAACGAAGTAAGCTTTAAAAATTTGGGATTTGTGTGCAATAAGGTATTTTTTTTACCCCGCTACTTGGGTTGAGTAATTTTTATGCCATAGCAAGCTTAGATGTTGGAGGAAAACATGTTAAACTTGAAGTTGGGAGTATGTTTGAGGTGTTGTGCGTATGGGACTGTTTTGGAAAGTTATTGAACTATGTTTCGGCTGATTCTTGATTTAGTAGCTTGGATGTGCAATTTTTGATCTTTTTCTTGTTGTTTTTGGTGTTGATTTGAATAGGAAGGAAGTGATATAGGTGCTGCCATATTTTTTGAAAATCATAGGTATGTTGTTGTTGATTGTTGGATTATTTGAGAGGCTTAATATGATTATTTTTGATGTTATTTGGGATATTTGGTGATTGTTTTATCTTTTGGAAAGTCATATAAACAGGGGAGGTTCTGCCTGTTTTACCGTAAAATAGGTTGGAGTTGATGTATAATAGTTACGATGCTTAAATGATAACTATTGTATCAGTTCTCTTATTATAGACTAAGCAGCCTTGACATTTGCATAACTTGAGGTTGGGCAGTATATACAAGGTATGTGAGGCTATCCCTTTCTTTCTTTTGCACGACTCTGATTGTATGTAACGTAAAATAACGAGCTTCCAAAGATACTCCACTCTTAGAAGCTAGAAGTACTTACATTGTTTCCCTTCTTGTGGAATGATTGATGTTGATGTTGATTCTCTTATTCTTGTGTTATCAATGTTGTCAGTATTTCCTAGTTCTTAAAAGATTCATGATGACGAGTTAGCTCTAATAACGTATACGGAGGTTACCAACCTTACATCACTTCAAAAAGGTTCAGAATGTGATTCTATGTGTCCAAAATGCATTATATATATGTACCTATTTTACCCTACAAGTCGCGCTATAGTTGGTCGGGTACGACACCTATGTGAAACCATTAATCAATTGGGCTTTACCAAGATCCACGTGGTCGGGTACGATTCTACCAAGCCTTATGATGGTCAAGTACATTTTTCCCGAGCCTATTACAATCGAGTATCATATGATGGTTATGATGCCCACAGAGGCATATGTTTTAAAAAGTATATGTATGTATGCGTGTGTGTGTGTATATATATATATATATATATCATGCATTTCATGCTAGTTGTCCTCAGAGGCACTCATATGTTATAGGTTGTATCTTCTCTATCTCTCTTTACATTACTGTTCTTATTTTACTGACGTCTCTTTTATTTGTGGATGCTGCAACAACTGATAGATAGGTTGACAGTCCTTCCAATAGGCTACCAGTTTAGCAAGGAATGTTGTTGCACTCCACTTGTCTCGGAGTTTCCTATCAAGTCAGTACACTTTTGTACATATGTTTATGGGTATGATACGGCCATGTCCCAACTTTATGTTGACTATGTACTCCTTAATGGCTATAGACAGATTTCATGTGTATAGATATTTGGTTTGGCCTTGTAGGCTCGCATATCTTATGTATGTCATTTCAGGGTTATCCTTTGTCGAGTATTTCTTTATGTTTTATTATATTATTTCATGATGGCCTTTTCGGCCCATTTACGCGTGATAGTATGGTTATGGATATGTTACGTTGTGCTATGCAAGTAAGCCTTGGGTGCCCGTTGCAGCCCTCCGATTTGGGTCATGACACAGAGATGGGGACTTATTTCCTCTAGGTTCTACAAATAGCTCGGATGATTGGGCATATCCGTAACTAGGGTAGAAAGTTCACGTTGAGGAATAAATGGCATCGGCATGCAGTGGGTTCAGCGGCGCCACGTCTGAGGACATAGGTCCAGTTCATGAGGGGCCATCCTAGCAGGCACATGTATTCAGCACCACAGCCTATTCAGGGTGCTCCAGTGCGGCTTTACTTCAGCGCCATTTTAGAGAGCACCTACCGACTACCAGCTATTTAGGGTTCTTCCAGTGGGTACTCAGGCTATCAGGGCCAAATCCAAAGTCAACAGTTTCTCGCACCGAGAGGTTTTTTTGAGTGTGGGGGAGCTTGGCCATGTGAGGAGATTTTGTCCCAGGCTTCGAGGCAAGGCAATGCAGTAGAGGCATCTACCATCCGGCCGTCCAGCGGTGAAGGGAAGGTGGGTAAGGGTCGCTCTATAGGTGGAGGCCAATCAAATGGCACTCCAGCTAGATTCTATGCCTTTCCAACTAGACCCGAGGCAATAGCCTCCGTCACCGTGATCAGAGATATTATTTTTTGTCTTCCATAGAGATGCTCTGGTACTATTTGATCCAGGGTTTACCTATTCCTATGTCTCTTCTCTCTTTTCTCCTTAGCTAGATATATCTCGTGAGTCCTTGAGAGTTCCTATATATGTGTCCACCAATGGGTGATTATGTTGTTATGAATAGGGTTTATTGGTCCTATCTGGTGATTTTCTATGGGTATAAGACCAGAGCAGATCTTCAATTGATCGATATGATTGACTTTCAGGTTATCCTAGGCATGGATTGATTGTCTCCATACCATGCCATTCTCGATTGGCATGCCAAGATTGTTACCTTGGTGATGCTAGAGTTTCTTAGGCTGGAGTGGAGAGGTTCATCCAGTAGTACATCCAGTTGGGATACTTCTTTCTTGAAGGCTCGACATATGGTTGAGAAAGGTTGTTTACCTTATCTGGCCTTTGTTCAAGTTATTGTTACAGAGACTCTCACGATAGATTTAGTGCATATAGGGCGGTGGTTTTCCGATGTCTTTTCGGCCGACTAACCAGGCATGCCATCAGATCGTGATATCAATTTTGGCATTGATTTGGTACTAAGAACCCTGCCTATCTCTATTCTGCCTTATTGTATGGCTCTCGTGGAGTTAAGATAGCAGAAGGAGAAGCTTCAGGATTTGCTCTAGAAGGGATTCATCAGGTCGAGTGTATCGCCTTGGGGTACACCGGTATTATTTGTGAAGAAGAATAATAGGAGCATGTGGATGTGCATTGATTACCGCCAGCTGAATAAGGTCACCATCAATAATAAGTATCTATTGCTGAGCATTCATAATTTTTTTAACAGCTTCAGGTTGCTATGGTGTTCTCAATGATCGACTTGATATCTAGGTATCATCAACAAAGGATTCGTGTTCCAGATGTTATGAAGACGGCTTTTCGGACTAGATATGGAGATTACAAGTTTCTAGTGATGTCCTTCGGCTTGACTAATACTTTGGCAGCATTTATGGATTTGATGAATCGGGTGTTCAGGCCATATCTTGACTCATTTTTCATTATCTTCATTTATGACATATTGATCTATTCGCGTAGCATGGAGGAGCACGAGCTGCATTTGAGGATAATGCTTCAGACTTTGAGGGAACAAATGCTATATGATAAGTTCTCCAAGTGTGAGTTTTGGTTAGATTATGTGGCTCTCATGGGGCATGTTGTGTAAGCTAGGGGTATTAAGGATGATCCCAAGAAGATCGAGGAAGTTCAGAGTTGGACTCGTCCTACCACAGCGACCGAGATTGGGAGTTTCTTGGGTTAGCACATTATTATTGTCGGTTTGTGGAGGGCTTCTCATCTATTGCAGCGCCTTTCACTAGATTGACCCAAAAGGGTAGTCAGTTGAGGTAGTCCGATGATTGCGTGGTGAGTTTTCAGCAACTCTATACTGCATTGACTACATCACTTATGTTGCTTTTGCCTTCTGGTTCAGGGATGTACATTGTGTATTGTGATGCTTCATGCTTTAGGTTGGGTTGTGTATTGACGCAGGAGGAGCGAGTTATTGCGTATGCTTCTCGTCAGTTGAAGCCCCACAAGAAGAATTACCTTGTACACGATTTGGAGTTGTTGTGATATTTCTGTTCTCAAGATCTGGAGGCATTATCTTTATAGAGTGTCTTTTGAGGTTTACACCGATCACTGCAGCTTCCAGCATTTGTTTAAGTAGAAGAATCTTAAAACTGAGGCAGCGTAGGTGGCTTGAGTTACTGAAGGACTATGATATAACTATTTTTTATCATCCAAGCAAGGCGAATGTGGTCGTGGATGACTTGAGTAGAAAGGCCAAGAATATGGGCAGTTTGGTGTTCATTTCAGATGAGGAGAGTCCATTGGCTCGGGACATTCAGTCCTTAGCTAACCGATTTGTGAGGTTGGATATTTTAGAGTCCAGTCGAGCTCTTGCATGTGTTATAGTTAGGTCTTCTTTATTTGAGCGGATTAAGGCTCGTCAGTATGATGATCCACACTTATTTGTCGTTAAAGAGACAGTACTATGTGGTGATGCGAAGGAGGTGACAATTAGAGATGACGGTGTTCCGCGAATCTAGGATCTCTTATGTGTTCCTAATGTTGATGGCCCGAGGGAGTCGATTTTAGAGGAGGCACACAGTTCGCGTTATTCTATTCATCTATGTGCCATGAAGGTTTATCCTGACTTGAGTCAGCATTACTGGTGGCGGAGGATGAAGGACATAGTCAAGTATGTGTCGAGGTGTTTGAATTGCCAGCAAGTTAAGTACGAGCACCAGAGGCCAGGTGGCTTACTTCAGTAGATAGTTATACTGAAGTGAAAATGGGAGCGCATTATTATAGCATGCCTATTTCCATTATTTTAGATTGGGGTGCTCAATTCACTTTGCCTTGTTGTAGAGCGATTCAGAGTGATTTGGGTACCCGCATAAGAGCTTAGCACGGCCTTTCATCCGTAGACCGACGGCTAGTTGGAATGGATAGTTCAGATTCTGAAGGATATGCTCAGAGCATGCATGATTAACTTCGGATGATAAGGGGATCAATTCTTACCATTGTTCGAGTTTTCTTATAACAACAACTATCAGTCCAGCATCAAGATTTCTTCATTTGAGGCCATAAATGGTCGACGATGTTGTTCCCCCATCAAGTGGTTTGAGCCCGGCGAGGCTAGGGATATAGTGTTGATTTGGTAAAGTATGCCTTGGATAAGGTAAAGTTTATTCAAGAGCGGCTTTGCACAGCACAATGCCAGCATAAAAGTTATATAGATCAGAAAGCACGTGATTTGTCATTTATGGTGTGTGAGAAGATACTTTTGAAAGTTTCTGCGATGAAGGGTATCATGAGATTTGAAATGAGAGGAAATTTGAGTCTGAGGTTCATTGGTCAATTCTAGGTTTAGGAGTGAGTCGGTGAGGTTGCATACAGGCTTGCTTTGCCTCCTAGCCTATCAGGAGTACATCTAATTCCACGTGTCTATGCTCCAGAGGTACCATATCGACAGGTCCCATGTGTTGGAGTTTAGCACAAATCAGAGGATGAGAGCTTGAGTTATAAGGAGGAGCTGGTGGTCATTATTGATAGGCAGGTTCATAGGCTGAGGTCTAAAGAGATTTCAGCTATTAAGGTTCAATGGAGGGGTCAGCCAGCCAAGAAGCTTCCTTGGGAGACCAAGGAGGACATGCGAAACAAATCTCCACACTTATTGGGCACTTCAGGTATGATTCTAAACCCATTCGAGAACGAACATTTGTTTAAGAGTTGGAGAAAGTAACGATCCAACCAATCATTTTGCTTTTTAGAACCTCGTTCCCCTATTTAGGACTTCTCCTATGTGCTTTTCCTATATTATTACTTGCGAGGATGGTTGTCTTTGTTTTGGAAAGGTTCGGGTTGAATTTGGATTGCTTAGTCCCACAATAATGGCCTAAGATGGCCAAGTTTGACTTAAGCCAACACTTTGAGTAAACGACCTCAAAAATGCGATTTGAAGGTTCCAATAGGTTTGTGTGGTAATTTTGGACTTGGGCATATGTTTGGATCGAGGGTTAGGTTGACTGGGAGTGTTTCGGCTCTTATTGTTGGAAGTTGGCATTTTGAAGGTTATAGAGTTTTCAAAGTTTGACTTGGGGTGGACTTGTTATCACATCCCGTTTGGTATTCCGAGCCTCATGATAGGTTTGTATTGTCATACTTGTGTGTGAAAATTGGTATCATTCCAACTTGTCTAAGTATGATTTGCCACGTTCGGAGTTAGTTGTAAGAAGTTTGAATTTTAGAAGGTTATTAGTCTGGTTTGGGGTGCAATTCTTGGTTTTGATGTTATTTTATGTGTTCTGAGACCTCAAGTAGGTCCGAATTATGTTTATGGACTTGTTGGTATGATTAGACGGGGTCCCGGTTGACTCCAATAAGTTTCGGACCACCCGGAGCAGTGTTGAAGTTGGCAGATTTTTGCTGGTACTTGTGTGCTTCGCGATCTCGAAGTTGATCCCGCGATTGTGAAGTAAGAATTTGGAGGGGAAAGTTGTTGCTCTTGGTGAACGCGAAGAATGCCCCCCCCGAATGAGAAGAAGGACCTGTCTCCTCTTCGTGAACGGGGAAGAGCCTATGCGAACACGAAGAAGGAAGAGGAAAGAAAGGAAGGCAGGCTTGGCCTTTTCAAATGCAGCATATGGGACCGCGAACGTGGGAGGTTGGGGGCAGTGGCCTTCGCAAATGTGGCTAGGTGATCGCAAATGCGAAGAGGCAAGCTTGGGCAGGGGCAGCTTTGGCTTTCGCGATCAAGTAGCTTCTTCTAGAATTGGTAAAATAAAATTTGACCACGACATTGGTCATGAAATTGGATATAAATTATATATTTGAGTTCATGATACCATGGGTATTGATTATCTTCGAAATTTTCCAGAATCTAGGCGTGTTAACCCGGGATTGACTTTTGTTGACTTTCCCAGTTGGGTTGGGAATTGATTCTAATAGTTAAATTATGAGTTCTTGAGCATATACTGATTGGTTTGCACGTTCCTTTAGCTAGTTTCGGGTTGCTCAACGTCGATTTGAGGCGTTAGTAAGGTGTGGGAGCCAAGTAGTGGACTTGGAAGTAAGGTAAGTCTCTTACCTAATCTTGTACGAGGGAATTATCCCCGTAGGTATTTTATTTGGTATGTGCTACATGCTATGGGTGCTACGCGTGTATGAGGTGAAAAGTGTATGTGCGTAAGCTAGATTCTTGTTTATGTCCGAGTCGAATTAGACCTACATCATGCCTTAACTGTAATACTTGAATTAATCTGCATGTTTGATTATGTGAATTCATAACTTAGCTTGAGACTAGAATTTACGTATTTGACCGAGCCTCTTTACTTTGAGTTTTGGCAGGATATTTTATTCTCGGTAATAATTATGTTTCACTTATATTTATATCCTCGTGTTGTTTTTATGTGATCGGAAGTTCCGAGACTTCTCGACTTGCACGTACATTCGCGAGTGGGGCTAGTGGCCCGATGAAAGTTTCTCTATTCCTATAGATCGGGTCGTATGCCTCGGCAGTGCTATAATATATTCTTATGAATCGGGCCATATGACCTCGACAGTATTATGAGATGCATCTATGGATCGGACAATACGACCTCGCATTGTTACAAAACTATTCTTGTGGATCGGGCCGTACGACCTCGTCAAAATTCGTGCGTGATATTCGATAGAGAGTCATAGCACATATGAGTTTTTCCTGACTTGAGATTTGACATTTGTATTTGATATTTTTTATCCTTGTTTCCTTCGAGGCAGTTTATGGTATTTGATGATTTCGTAATTATTCTTACATTGAGAATCTTATTATTTATATTTATCTGCTTTGCCACTACTTGTTGTATTTCATACATGTCTACTTTATGTATATTGTTAGTGGATTAGTAAGTCTCGATATCGACCCCTCGTCACTACTTATTTGAGGTTAGACTAGATACTTATTGGGTATGCTTTTATTTACGTACTCATACTATACTTCTGCACTGAATGTGCATGTAATGAGACAGGTACATCATGTGGTCACTCGGGCGCATAGTCGCATCTGTTAGAGACTTAGTGGTGAGCTGCTTCCCATTCTTCGACCCATAGCACTCGGAGTCTCCTTCCACCTATGTTTATCTTATTTTGTCTATTTTTCCTTTTTGATAGTAGTTATAGTGATTTTGCATATTCTACAAGATACTCATGCACATGTGACACCGGATTTTAGGGACTTTTAGTAGATGGTCATGGTTGTACCAAATTTTTATATTACTTCGCTTTATGTTTTGTTCATCCTTCATGATTTAGAAAGAGCGAAAGTATTTTTCCATGGTTTCTAAACTTAACACTGCTTTTTTATTGTAATTCTTGATTTTAATAGTTGTTCAGAACGGTTGTGTGTGTTGATGGTTCATCGTTGACTTGCCTACCGACAGCGTTGGGCGCTATCACGTCCTATGGTGGGAATTGGATCGTGGCAATATGTTATTGATAATTAGTTTAGATACCGTGCTTTATCCTATGATATTTGGTCTAGAGCATAAATATAAACTAATATGGTTTAATTATTTACGGTAACTATGGAAGCTAAACATCTATATTCGAAATTAGCTTTGCGATATTGATAAAGCGAGACTGATATGCAGTATCATCAAATTATGTTGTATGGATGCAATTGAGAATGATTTCTTTTGTTAGGTATGTGGTTAATGTGAATGCTTATGAATTAAGACAAGGTTATGGTTAACTAGAATTAAGACTAGCATGAAAACGGCTGGAATGAATCTTTCTAATTTATTGTTTTAAATTTAATATCATAGTTGGTAGTCCTTATTTTGGTCGTCCTTTTAAATTTTTTCACTGAAAGGCTGGCAACGGAGGTTGACGTCATGAGATGCATGAAAGAAAAATGAATTATTGTAAGTGCATGTAAAAGAAAATGAAGTGCCTAGATCAAAAACAAAACATGGATAATTGTTCACCTGAGTTTCCATCTAAAATTGTGATTACATGTACTACTGTCTTCTTATGAGTGTTAGCATCCTATTTTGCATAGGTCAGAACAAAATATAATTATTTTTTTTCTAAAGTTGATAAAAGAGAATCGCCATGTAATATTTAAGATATATTAAGGTACTTATTAATCTGTAAAATTATTATCCTAATGGTTTGCTAACCGGTGAGATTTGGGTAAGGGTTCTAGTTATTCCAAGGGGAAGGTGTTCGGCATCCCTTAAAATCTACCTAAGGTACCTCCTTAAACTTAAGCTAGGTTTGGGATAAGAAATATCTATATTCTGGTTGATTAATGTTTAAAGTAGCTAAGTAAGATATACGTAAAATATTTTAAGTCTATTTTTGAAAATCCATTATTTTGAAAAAGGTTCTGCATTTCTCTTGAAAAGAATGATGTTATTTGTGAGGTTATGTAACTTGTAAAACAAGAGATAACCCTTTAAAATATGTCTTAAGTTGAAAACCGGATATATCCTTGTCTTTGGAGATTGTTGTAGTGAAAAGTCTTCTATTCTAAAATTCATCGATGTTTATGTTCTCGCGAGCACATTGTATGATTGCTTTTACTTTCTGAAAATAATTCTTGGATTATAAGAGAATTTGTTTTCGAATATGTCCAAAGCTCAAAACCATTTAAATTAGTTAGCGCTAACCATAAAAGAAAGATGCTTGTTCATTACAAGGTTAGTCTTAAATTATAAACGCTCAAAACATTGAAGTGGTTAAAGCAGATGAACTATTTAATCTAGTTTACTCTTTTTCCTACAAATCTTGGTTTTCCTAATCAAACAAATCACAAATATAAATAATTAGTGTTAGTTTTTTAAATACATAGAAGCAAACAAGTAATAACGATTACCATTAAAGGTAAAGGAAAGAGAGTTAGTCTCTTGTACGATGGCTTGAGGGAAAGCTAGGCCCAACAGGTTTCAAATCAGCAGCAGACTCCACGAGCAGGAAAAAAGAGAAAACGCCCCAAGTTTGGAGTTGAGCCTGGGCTCCAAATGGGCTCAGCAGGCCCTAATCTGTGACGACCCAGTAAATCGTCTCATGGGTTACTACTCCGTCTTCCCCAATATCTGTATCATTATGCCTTGTTATCAGTGTTTTAGGTAATTTAATTGAGTAAGTTGCATTCGGAGTGAAATCAGTAAGAAATGAGAAACTTAGTCTCTTTTAAGGAGACTTAAGTTGTAAAAGTCAACTGTATGTTGACTTATGAATTAGAAGGCTCGGATGTGAATTCCGATGATTCGGTTAGTTTCGGGAGAGGATTTATGACTTAGGAGAGTGATCGGAATTAGTTTTGGAGGTTCCATGTAGAATTAGGCTTGAATTGGTAAAGTTAGAATTTTGGCGATTTCCGGTTGATAGGCGAGATTTTGATCCGAGGGTCGGAATGGAATTCTGAAAGTTGCTGTAGCTTTGATATGTGATTTATGACTTGTGTGCAAAATTTCAAGTCATTCGGACGTGGTTTGGTCGGGTTTAGATCAAAAGAGCGATTTAGAAGATTTTGAGATCCTTAGGCTTGAATCCGATGCGAATTTGATGTTATGATGTTGATTTGAACGTTCCGAAGGTTGGAACAGGTTTGAATAATGTTGTGGGACATGTTGGCGTGTTTGGTTGAAGTCCTGAGGGTCTCGAATGGATTTTGGATGGTTGATGGAGTTTAACTTTGGCATTTCAAGAATATGCCGATGTCGTATCTTCAAGAATAAGTGGTATCATATTATGCAAATGAACACCAAATTCAGTTTTGATTAAAGCATTAGATCTGTATCGAAATTTCGGAGCCATAGTAAAAAGAATCGTCCAATTCGGACATCGTATGAGAAAGTTATGCCTATTTTCGCGTCGAGGGAAAAGTCTGCTGAAATGTCAGATCTGCGATCGCAGATCTGACCGCAGATTGGTCGCATTTTTGCCGCATTTTGGCCCAGAATGTCGCAAACTGAGACAGAACTTGGGGCGAGAAATGCGACCAAAAATGCGAACCGCAAAGGTGAAATGCGGACCGCATTTTTGGCATAGGGGATCGCATTTTCGACCTGACAGAGGTGTTTTAACCCGATTGTTGACACTTTTTAAGTAGAACCCAATGCCCATCTTGTTCTATAAGACCCATTTTCATTACCCACGAAGTGGAACACTTCCAAACACCATAGAATCACCATAAATCAACCTCAAAACTATATTCAAAGGAGATTTTCATGGACAAATTCTTAAAGGAAGAGTTTTTGTCATCTTAAACATACTTGGGGCCATAGAACTCGGATTGAAACAAGTTTTGAAGCAATTCTTGGAGGGTTTCGAAGAGAAACATCGAGGTAAGTATTCCTAACTCAATTTTGGAGGAATTACCTCAGTTTATCACTATTTTTAGCAATTAGTTGGTGATTTACGTTGGGAAAATTGTGGGAAACCCTAAGGCTTAGGTGTGAGGGTTAGAGGTCGATCCGGTGTCGGAATTCGATAAATTTTATATGGTTGAACTCGTGAGGAGATAAGGAACCCGTTAGAGTGATAATTTCTGAATTTTGAGAAGTGGGCCCGGGGCTCGGGTTTTGCTAATTTCGGAATTTCCTAGTAATTTTGATTAATTTTGCTTGGGCTTTGTCCCCATAGCATATTGTGACGTAATTATTCTGAATTTGAATAGATTCGACGCACGTGGGGGCCAATTCAAAGGGCAAAGGCGTCGCGGGCTAAGATTTAGCCGGTTTGAGGTGAGTAATGATTGTAAATGATGCTCTGAGGGTTTGAAACCCCGGATTGCACATCGTAGTGCTATATTGAAGTAAGGCACACGCTCGATGATTAGCATGGGGTCGTTTACTACTGGAGATTGTAACTTGGTCTGTCCCGATTGATGATTTTTACTACCTATTTGACTGGAACTGATTTGATAATATAAAGATTTGGGCTTCCAGCCATATTTGGGCTTCGTGCCGGTTATGTGAACCCTTCAGGGGTAATTTATCACTGTTTACTAAAATCATATTTGGGCTTCACGCCGGTTATGTAAACCCTTCGGGGGTATTTGTTAATGATTTGAATCATTATTTGAACTCAGTTTTGAAAACCAAATGATGTTTTCAAATGATTTTGAAATGGATCGGGTGGCACGCCGCCAGGAGATATGATATAGCGCTTGGGCCATAAAAAGCCCCTCCCGGAGTCTGGACCACCCACAGTGAGCACAGGGTACCTATTATGATAATTACAGTTGGTAACAATGACAACTGTAGGTTACAGTTGGTAACAATGACAACTGATAACCGGGGATGGGTAGATGATACAGTTGGCAACAATGACAACTGTAGGTTACGGTTGGTAACAATGACAACCGGTAACCAGAGATAATACAGTTGGTAACAATGACAACTGGTAACCGGAGTTTGAAAGATTTTACTATTTTAAATAATATTGCCCGAGGGGCGTGTTTTTAGATGACTCTGAGCCCGAGGGGCAGTTTTAAAGTGCTTTCTTTTACTTCACGTTATTTACTTGAAAGATGCACATGTTTTACCTGTTGAAAGGAGTTTCTACTTGAATTTACACTGGTTTACTATTTCACTGATGTTTCATTACTTCATTATGGATTGCCTTGTGCATTATGTGTTTTCTTACTTTCAGTCATTATTTATGTGTATTACTCACTGAGTTGGAAGTACTCACATTACTCCCTGCATCATGTGTGCAGATTCAGGCGTTAACGGTTCCGCTCCGAGGCATTGACTACTACTGCTAGGACGGTGATTCGGAGGTTATGAGGTAGCTGTTGGCGTTCGCAGCCCCGTATCTCTTTTCTTTTGTTGTTTCCACTTTCTTCAAACAATTGTGCCAAAGATATTGTAATAGTTATTTTGTTATTAGGATTTCATTAGTGGCTCATGACTTTGTGACACCCCGATCTGAGGGTTGTAGTCGGGATGGTTTACTATATTTTTCTGCAATTTACTGATATTAAACCGTACCTATATTATTTTCGTATTATTTAACTGTTAAAAATGAAGTTAGTTTGGATTGGCTGGTCTTGTCTTCATGAGAGGCGCCATCACGACCGGGTTGGGATTTTGGGTCGTGACATAATCGAACATGCACACCAAAGGAACAAACGACAATTAGCATATATCAAAATAAGGTCAAGCGGGATATGATCATAACAAATAAATAAAATCCAAAAGAATGAGATTTGAATTTCATTTGTGCCAACCCTATGAAGGTTAGTTGAGGTGAATTACCAAAGACTTAGGGTAAACCGCGTTTTACTAATGAAGTCCCCCAATGGAGCTCTGGCATTTTACAATTTATAAGAGTCTCAGGGACCCCGAGCACTGCTTGTGTGGGAGGGGTACTCCAACCACAAATCAAGCTCACGCACAAATACCTTTATTCATTAATTCCATACTCCTCTTCAAAGGTTTAGACATAAGTAGATATCAATACAACAACTCAACCAATGTAACAGAACATAGAAGATCACCGGCAAAAGGTTCCTCCAAATAGAGGTACCAATGATAGACAGTTATATATCATATCTATTATTAGAGTACAAAGGGGGCATGAGCAGCTTTAGAATTAACACAAAATCAATCTAAAAGAACTGATACGAAATATATAAAGACAGTCCATCACATGTGGGTTATCAAAGTGATAATTATGTCAAGGGACCTGAGACATCACAATAGTATAGAGATCACTGCTAGGATTTGATCAAGAAAGACCTTAAAGCACATATAATTGATTGCAAACAGACATGCTTCATTAGTTATAACTCTAAGATCAGAACAGTTATTAGGCAATACGAATCAATTAGTAACTTACAGAGAAAATGCACCGCCATTGGTTATATTGATTCTACTAAGGGTCCAAGGTTTCAGAACTACCTTAACTATGTTTAGGTCACAAGAAAAATTCCCAAGTATCCTAATGGTTCTACACAGTTCATAGCAAGCATACATCCAACTAAGACCTCACTCTATCAAACACTTAAGCTAACAACTTCATTCAGAATCCCTAAAGGGCATACCAACCAATCTGGTCAGCAGAGACATGAATCTAAATGAAAATGTTAATTTTAGTCTTGTTTAATACTAATTGTATGATATCGAATTTTAACAACACATAGTTTACCAGACTTTCCAGCTATCAGATCCAAACAACTTCGGATTAACTCCTTCATAAGCAATGAAATTAACAAGCATAAGACAACGGACAATGAAATTCATTTTAACCTTGTAAGGCTAACAGATCACAGTAAACCAACATTTGGACATGTGGATAGGTTCATTAGCAAAGTATGTCAACAAAACTCATTACATGATTTTGTGTCCAAGTTGTCATGACAGGCATACATGAATCAATAATAGTATAGTATCATGGTCAAGTATACTAGCTAGAGTCATTTAAGTAAGAATAGGTCATTATGAGCATTGTGAATATGTCTCGTAATGAGAATTATTCACTAAACTTAAACTAATACAACACCATAAAAAGGTCATGATTACTACAGGTACATAGTCTTAATAGGTTAACACACAGATATGAGTGCAAAGTTGCTCAAGCTAAGGTCACATAATGGTCCATGAACATAGAAAAACTAACATGATAGCTATGAGCTCGGGTATATAGGTTAAGAAAAATTATCCAATCAACATAGCAGTAAGGATTTCATGTGGCTACCATCACAAAGATCAAACAGTCATGAGATGACAAACAGTAACACTCGCTACATGGGTCAATCCCATAAAGTTATATTCAGATATGAGGCCAGGTTTTCTGATATACTAACAAGGTTGATCATGTTAATTCTTTATCATGAGAAACACACCGAGATCCTTTCATCATAGTAGCATGAATAACTTGTCAACTAGAGTCAAGCAGATTCAACAAGAGAGTATGAATAGTGATGGGAATCATTTTGTTGAACTGAAACCATAAAGCATAACATCACAGACATAACGACCAACTAGCACAGTACAGTAGGTATAAGATCTTGATAGAATTCATCCTTGAGACTAATAACAAAATAGAAGTATTATAACTAGCTAAGTCATGAGAGGAAAAGCTCAAATAACACAAAATAATATAACCATCAAGAGATATCACAAATCTTAAAAGAATCAGAATGTCAGGAATGGCAAAACATTGTGGAAAAAGTACACATTATCATGAACAACAGATGATTCTCAAATAAGAACACAAACACATAACTACGTGGCAAATTTAAGATATGAACGAGAGGCATCAGTGTACACTGACCTTCTGTAGAGCAGCAAACTAAGCAATGGATTGCAACATACGTTTACATATCTAAAACCAACAACGATCAACTCATAGATTGTTGAACTCGAACAAAAACAAAAGAAGACAAAGAGAAATTAGAGAAGAGCTCCTGGAATTTAAACTTAGAAGAAGAATTAAGATTTAAATAATTTATTTACTTTCAATATGTTTTACAGTGATATTAGGTGTGTTGGTGTCTCTTAGGTGAAGACATTGAATGCCTATTTATTGTGGCATTTAAGCCACTTAGGGTTTTGATTGAATTCGAACAAATAGTGAAGAGTGACAATAGACAGATGATGATAGTAATAAAGGTGAAATCAGAGAGCTACATAGGGGAAAAGCAGTGAAGAATTTACCTGGGCACGAGGAGAGGAAGAGTCGACCGTTGAAGCCATCGAACCATCAATCAAACCCTAATGTCCAGAGGTCACTACGTTTGACCTCGGGACAACAAATAATGATGATGAAGTTGAAGATAATGGTCATGCATGCACCAATTTGATCGTGCAGAGGAGGAACTAATGGAATTTCAGTTTGCATGATTTAGGTCTAAGGTTGTGATTTGGGGGTTTTGAATATTAGGGCTAAAAGGGGAAAATTCCAAGCTGGATTCACGGCATTGTAGGGACAAAAGAGATGATTTAAGTTATTGGAGTGACCTTGCACAAATTTTTGTAAGGTTTTGGATTGACGGGGTCTGATGGGCTTGAGAGAAAAGAGAGGAAAGGGGGTAAGAAGGGTGGCCGGTCAATGTTAGAAATAATTAGGGTTAAGGGTTATCTAAGGTTAAAAGTGAGAAGTGCAATGGGAGCTATTGGATCTTTTGATTAATGGCTCCGAGTTTTCGGAGAATAGATTAAAATTAAGGATTTATTGTGGAAAAATGATGGTTGTTGGATCTTTATAATCCAACGGTTGAGATAAGATCCGATGAAGATTTAGAAATAAAAGAAAAATAGGGAGTAAATCCGGATCATTATTTGCCGTTGATGAATTGGATCAACGGACCAGATCTCTTGTGTTTCTTTTGTGAGTGTAGGGAAGGGCGATGTGGCACTTTGTTATTGGCTCATACGAGGTGGCATGGATTGCCAACTTGGATGGATGGGGTGGATAGTGGACCGAGTGAAGGTGTATTGGGCCTGTGATTTGGGCTAAAATAGCTGGTATGGGATTTAAAATGTAGCCATATTGGATTTAAATGGTTAATTACTATTTCATCCTTTTTGAGTTTTTAATCCCTTTTATAATTAAATTAATTAGACTTAGTTAATACTAACTAAATATAATAAAATATACATATCAAATATATTAGTTAATTTTTGTAATTAATTAGTTATTGAAATTAGTTATAATACTTCATCTGTGAAAACTAATTTTGGCTGATTAAAGTATAATGGTGATATAATTATAAATTAAAGACTAATCTATTACATTATTCTAAATTTTTTTTATTAAGATGATAAAGTTATTTTAATAATTTAAAATAGTAGGAGTAATACAAATTATAAATGTTTTACATTAAATTGCTACTAATTTAATACTGCTAAATTATTATTATATCGTCTATATTTTATGAAAATAGGTATTGTTGATGTATAAATATTTTACTTCATTTATTTCTATTAATAAATGTAAATAATTTAACTTAAAAGAGAAGGGTCAAAATTGATCGTCAACAGCTGCCCCTCTTTGACCGGAGACGATGAAAGAGTTTGCGCGCAAAGAAATTAACTTTAGTGACCAATTTTTGTCCCGACTCTAGGCATTTATTGCTGGAATGATGTATGGAATTGGGAAAGATCATGAGTAGTGAAATAACGGCCGAATTCTGGCTTTTAATCACCTACATACCTCACTTAACGAGGATCATGCCTCATGTAGTTCTGGATGGAGATTTGGAGAGAGTTGCACTTGTAGGAGTTGCCCCAGTATCGTTATGATGATATTACAAGACGGGACGATTTTGGAACCCAATGACTTCTAATTTGTAGCTTGAGTATAAGACTTGAAGGACTTGACGATTTTGGAGTTCTACTGATCGAATTGAGTTAGAGTTTGGTGAATTGACTTAGAGTTTGGATCTTTAACTCGCTTATGAGTTTGTTCTCTCTCATAGCGGTGTAACTTGGTTTTTTGCTTCGAGGAAGTTCCACGTTGTAGTGTTTGAATCTGCAAAAAGGAGATACACATATACCCATATATCGTAATGCAAATATGTTAGCATATAACGTAAATATGCAGGATTGATAATTTTCGGCTGCCGGCTAGCCGTTATTTGGGATCTTAGTGTGATGGGATGTTCAAATCTGAAGCCTTCGAGCTCAGAAGCATTATTTGGGATACGGGGGATGGGTATTTGAATCTGACTTGAATATTAGCCAGCTTGTGTACCGTTCTGCAGCTATTAGAGCATTTGAATCTACACGCAATGGGAGTATCTAATTGTGATCGCGATAGGAATATTCGACTTTGAATTTGAATCTCCACGCAATGGGAGCAGTTGACTTTGAATTTAAATCTTCACACGATGGGAGTATCTCCACGCGATGGGAGTATTGACTTTGAAATTAAATCTCCGCGTGATGGGAGTATTTACACACGATGGGAGTAATTGAATTTGAGTTTAAATGCCTGTAAGCTACAAAACTAAAACATCAAAGCATTCACGGTAAAAGAAAAAAGTAAATGAGCATGCCCAAAAGATACTCTTGGCTGTAGAACTAATTTATGATCGTCGATCGACAGAATGCACGGTGAAATTGAATGAACCATCCTTCGATTGGCAAAGTTGGCAACGAGGTTTGCAACAATCTATTTGGAATCTCCGATGTGGCGAAGTGATGGTGCAGTCTGTACAAAGTGTTCCGGTTGGCAGAGCAGACGATGTGATAGGTAAATGGTGCTCCGACTGGCAGAGTAGGCGGTTTGATATGTACAAGATGCTTCGACGGGTAGATCAGACAATGCTTTATGTTCAAGGTGCTCCAATTAGCAGAGAAAGCAATTTGACCTCAGAGAGTTCAAAATTAATCTTTAGCTTATGGAAATGAATTCAATAATAAAGGCGAGATAAGAGCTCACTAGATTGTAGCGAGTTTGGCGTTGATTTCGTGTGATCTAACGTCCTTCAATTTTTGTCAGTCATGCACTCAAAGAAAAATTCTTAGTAGGGGAGGGGTGTTAATTTGTGTTGATAGTAGACCTGGCATTGCCCCGGATCTGGTGAATTATACGACGAAGTTCAGTAGGCGCAAAAGTAGAATTTCATTTAAAGACTATTTTGAAAAATCATTAATTTTGATGACAAACATTGTCATTCTATTATGACAAGTTTAGAAGTTTCCTTCGATGCGAGTATCTTTTTCTTGATGGTTCTGCCTTATTGGTGGTGCTTTCCTAGATGTGCCCCTAATGACGTAGCTTCCTTATAATGCGATTACTTCCTAGTCTAAGAAATGCATTACAAAAGTTTTTCCTAGGGTTATGACCAAACCCTTTCAGTTTGCCTACGTATCCGAATGGAATTAGGTCTAAATGTAGTTCAAGGATGTGAAATGAAGATGAAATAAAATGACCAAGCCTGACACAGACAGCCTATTTATCAGAGTGGAATTAGGTCAAAACGTAGATCGATTACAATAGATTCAAAATGACAGAATTTTTAAATGATATGGTCGAGTATGACTCAGACTGAGTACGTATCCTAACGGAACCAGGCCGATGCGTAGTTCGATTACAATAGATGACTAAATCTATTGTGGATCTCCAATGTATTCATTTTGATTTTCTATTACAATAGTGGGACCGGACCCTACTTGAGTTGCCTACGTATCGTACCATGGGAAGTCAACTCGGATGTAGTTCTGTTATAATAAAAACTAGCTCTATTGTCTTTAAACGTAGTATCTCTTGATTGCATCTGAATTGATGGGCTTCGTGCTTACTCTGCCGTCCATTTTTGCTAGGATTAATGCTCCTCCCGACAATACTCAATAGACCACATAAGAAACATACCAATTTGGCGCGAACTTCCCCTTTGCTTCTTCTTAATGGGGAAATATCTTCTCCAAAGCAGTTGCCCCATGTAAACTATTGAGGTTTCACTTTCCTGTTGAATGTGCTGGCAATCCATTCTGTTTTCATCGATGATCATGAGTTGTTCTTGCCGTACACATATCCATTCTGCATCATCTAACTTGGCTTCTTGGATAATTCTCAAGGATGGTATCTCGACCTCTATGGGTATTACTGCTTCTGTTCCATATATCAACAACTTATATGCCATATACCAACATGTATGTTGTTGCCCCAGTAGATGTCCTCATAGTAGTGCAGTAACCAAGTAGGTCAAATGATGATTTCTCATGCCATTGCGTGTGATTGTCCACTATCTTCCGTAAGACCCTCTTGAGGTTCTTGTTGGCTGCCTCAACTGCTCCATTCATCTGTGTCCTTTAGGCTGTGGAATTGTGGTGGACGAATTTGAACTTCTCGCAATTCTCCCTCATGAGATCGCTGTTGAGATTGGTTGCGTTGTCAGTTATGATTGACTCTGTAATCCTAAAATCAACAAACTATGTTGTTATGGACGAAATCTGCCACGACCTTCTTCGTGACAGCCTTGTATGTGGAAGCTTTGACCCATTTGGTCAAGTAATCGATAGCTACCAGGATGAAACGATGCCCATTTGATGTGGCTGGTCCTATAGGTCCAATCACATACATGCCCTAGGCAGCAAACAACCAAGGAATACCCATTATGTTTAACTCATTCAGCGAAACCCGGATGAGATGCACGTGAATCTGACACTGGTGACATTTCTGCACATAGCGAATGTTATCCCTTTCCATGGTCATCAAAAAACATCTGGCCCTTAGAATTTTCTTGGCTATAGTGAAACCATTCGCGTGAGGCCCGCATATTCCTACATGTATTTCTTCCAATAACCTCATTGCTTCAGCGGCATCTACACACCTTAATAGACCCAAGTCCGGGGTTCTCCAATAAAAGACTTCCCTGTTAAGGAAGAAGTGATTTGCTAGTCTCCTTAATGCTCGCTTCTAACTGTTAGTGGCACTCTCTGGGTATTCCCTTTTCTCGAGGAACCTTTTGAAGTCATGGTACCAAGGCTTGTCATCTGGCTCTTTATCTACTTGGAAGCAGTATGCATGCTGATCCCAAATCTCTACCTCAATGGGATCGAGGTAATTCTTTTTCGGATGTTGAATCATGGATGGAAAAGTTGTGAGAACTTCGGCAAAATCATCATGGATTATGGGAACATGCTTGAACTCGATCTTGGTGAATTTCTTACACAACTCCTTTGAACAAATGCACGTATGGAAGGATCTTGATATTTTTTGGTTCCACTCACCCTGAACTTGGTGGATCAGCAAACAGAATCTCCTATGAAAAAAGTTCCTTGGTGTTCATGTCGACTGCCATTCTAATCCTAAGGATACATGCCTCATATTCTGCCATATTATTTGTACTAGGGAACCTTATCTTAGCTGAAGCCGGATAATGCTATCCCGACTCAGAAATTAGGACTGCCTCAATCCCTACTCCCTTGAAATTTCCAGCTATATCAAAAAACATTCTCCACCCAAGGCATGACTCTGAAATGTCCTCCCCGGTGAATAACACCTCTTAATCTAGGAAATATGTGGTAAGTGGCTCTTAATCTTCATCCACCGGGTTTTCTGCAAGATGATCAGCCAATGCTTGTCCTTTGATAGCTCTCTGTGTCATGTACATGATGTCAAACTTGAAGAATCATCCATTTGGCTATCTTTCATGTAGGCATTGGCTTCTGAAAGAAGTACTTGAACGGGTGAGTCGGGATATCAAATATTTGGTACATACCGACAAGTAATGCCTTAACTTCTAAGCGATCTAGGTCAAAGTATAACTGGTTCTCCCCAACAAGGTGTATCTGGCTTCGTATGGTGTGAACTTCTTGCTCATGTAATAAATAGCTTCCTCCTTCTTTATAGTCTCGTCGTGTTGTCCTAACATGAATACAAAGGCATTATCCAAGTTAGACAAGTATAGCAGTAGCAACTTCTGGGGTTCAGGAGGAACCAACGATACTGGACTCGACAAATACTCCTTCATTCTGTCGAAAGCTTTCTTACATTGTTCTGTACACTTTGTAGCAACATCCTTCTTTAATAACTTGAAAATCAGTTCACAAATTACGGTTGACTGGGCTATGAACCTGCTGATGTAATTCTATCTCCCGAGGAATCTCCTCGCCTCCTTCTTGGTTTTGGGAGGAGGCAAGTCTTGAATAACTTTGATCTTTGAGGGGTCCAGTTCTATCCAACTTTCTGCTGACGATGATACCCAAAAGATTTCCTGAGGGAACTCCAAAGGTACACTTTGCAAGATTCAACTTCAAATTGTACCTTCGCAATCATTCGAAGAACTTCCTCAAGTCACTCAAATGATCTGCACTCTTTCGAGATCTGATGACGACATCATCCACATATACTTCAATCTCCTTGTGGATCATGTAGTGAAAAAAGGGTCAGCATGGCCCTTATGTAGGTAGCACTGGCGTTCTTGAGACCGAAAGACATGACCCTATAGCAATAAACTCCCAATGGCGTGGTGAATGATGTCTTCATTGCATCTTCTTCGTGCATCAGGATCTGGTGATATCCAGCAAAATAATACACGAATGATTTAATTCATGTTTCGCACAATCGTTAATAAGGATATGGATATTTGGCAAAGGAAAATCTTCCTTGGGACTAGCTTTGTAGAGATCCCGGTAGTCCACACATATCCTAATCTTCCCATCCTTTTTCGACACCGGTACGATATGTTCCAACCAGGTAGGGTAATTGGTGACCCTTACTACGTTTGCTTCTATCTGCTTGGTGACTTCTTCTTTGATCCTTAGACTCAGATCTGGCTTGAGTTTTCTGGGTTTCTGCTTGACTAGTGGCCTGGCAGGATAGGTGGGCAATCGATGTGAGACGATGTCGGTACTTAATCTAGGCATGTTGTCATACGCCAAGGCAAATACATTGATGTATTGTTAGAGGAGCTTTACCAATTATTCCTTCTGTTCAGCCTTCATATGGATGTTGATTCAAGTCTCTTTTACGTCTTCTTCACTTTCCATATTCATCACCCCTGTCTCTTCAAGGTTGGGCTTCTTCTGGAATTCTAGTTGTTCGATCACCTGCGGCAGGTTCTCGGGCATCATACTCTCGTCGTACTCTTTGTACTCTAGATCATTTTGCTCGAGAGTTTCGTTACATGTCATAATCGCAAAATGCAGGTTCTTATTAATTTGATTGTTGAAAAGAAAAAACTTATGTATCGATAAAGACAAAGATAAATTTGCAACAATTTTCGTAAAATAATTTCTTTTGTTTTCATCAAAAAGAATGTCATAGCATTCAAAGAGGCAGTTTAACAACCAAAAAAAAAAAAGCACATGCATGGTTCAAGGCTTAATTGACGATGCATATTTCAAAGTTTCTACGATTTTCCATACTACTAAGACTTTCGGCGAACCAGAGATAGACTGGCTGTCTAGTTCTGCAAGGTCACTCCTGGTTCAGCATCCCAAATGATCAATATCTTGATATCAGCTTCGCCGTAACATTCCTCAATCATGGCTACGAACAACCTTCCCATCTCGTAGATGATATCGTCTTCTGATGGTGAGCTTTGACCCAGGCCCGGAACATGCCTGGTACGAAAACCTTCTTCCCAGGGTTACCATTATAGGTTCTTCCAATTGTAGGTTGGCATCCCAAGCCGGCAATACCTTTCTGGCCTTTTGGTTGTATTGGATCAATTATTCCATCTGATCAGGCTCCCAGCCCAGATCTTGGACTATATCCATACTTCATCATTTCTCGCATTGCCATTTTTGACCTATACGGTGACTGCATATTGTGATCCAGTTCATTCTTCTCTATTTCTTTTTCTTGCATGATCTTGACTGATGGAAGGCGACCTCATCCAATCCTTCTATAAAAGGAACCACGCGCTCCAAGTAAGATGATCGGCTCCATTCTCCATGTATCACAATCTCCGAACAATCTCATTCAAATTTCATGCGCTGATGGAGAGTGGAAAGAACTGTCCTTGCCATATGTATCCAGGTCCTCCTAGTAGTAAGTTGTATGAAGACGAGATAATCATCACCTCAAACAATATTGGGAACTCAACTAGTCAAATTTGCAAGGCTAGGTAGATTTTTCTGATGACATCCTTTTGTGACCCATCGAAAGACCTACTCTCACTTGACTCTCTTTCAGTTCCCTCAAGTGAATGTCTAATTCCCGTAGAGTAGAGAGTCGGAAAATGTTTACTCCAGATTCACATTAAGAAGTACCCGAGATACGACTTTGTCTCCACACAAGACAGTGATATGCAGAGCCTTGTTGTGATCCATCCCTTCCACAGGAAGCCCATCTCTCCAAAAGGAAATCTTGTTTGCCTTTACATCTTCCCAATGGTTGCTACTAGTGCCTCACTAGTGGTACTGCCTGGCACACTCACTCCACTTAACACATTTACCGGAGCTTTCTTGTGACTGTCCAATACGTCCATAACTGATATGTGGGCAGGGGTTTTCCTCAACTGCTCTTCTATGGAATATTCTTTAATGGGCATCTTCCTCCAGAACTCTGCTACCTCTGCGGCAGTTATGTTCTTCCTCTGATTGTGTTCCATTTAGGGTTTCCTTGGGTTCACTTATTCTAGGCGTAGCACCTTCTGGATCTAGCCATACAATGGTGGCCGCGTATCCGTCATCTTGTCCTTTCCTTTTGACTGATAAGTCCATGAAACTGTTTTATATTGTTGATTCCCCTCATCTCTAACGACTTCAATGGGATGTTGCTGGTATGTTTGAATCATCATAGGGGGGTTTCAGTGATTGATGGAGTTTCCCGGTGCTGTCCTTACTGCTTCGGCATTCACAATAGGTTTTCCCAGAATGTATCCTAATTTTTGGCATAATTCTTTTTCTGATAATCGATTCAACCTCTGATCAAAAAGATATACCTTAGTTATATTTCATCTCTTCAACAAGTTTAGTAATGAGCATAACGGCCCTATTGTTCCAATGGAGAGCAGAACCTACCTATGATTAACTTTTCGGGAAATTTCCAAACGAAAAATTTCAATAAAATCTTCAATTTCATATTTTACTATGTTCAACTCTATGTATTCCTCTATTAGTATAGTACATTGAATGTACATAAATGGCTATAACAGAGTTTGTCTTATTCGTATAAACATCTACTCTAGGGGGAATGTTTATATGTGGTGCTAACAATTTAATAACTATCTTGCATCCTCAGAATGTTTCAGTTTATGCTGCTATATATTATCTGGATATACCAAGAAAATGATAGTCCCTTTCAAGTCATAGTCCTCGTCCAAGGTAATCATGTTGGCTCCTTGGTTTTTGTAGTTTGGTAGTGGGTTATGGTTTACATTTCGTGGGGTTGGGTGCATTGGATAGCTCCACGTTTAATTAGATATTGATCTCATTTTTTAACCTATAACAATCCTCATATGATATCTAAGAACACCTGAATGATACTCACATCACTTGCTTGAATCGAAGTACTTGGTGGGTTAGTCGGGAATTCTTCCTTCCACCGGGTATATAAGTCCAGCTCTTCTCAAACTCTCAAATAATTGGGCTAAAGGCTCAGCAATTGGGATGAAGTTTTTGGGGTTTCTTGCTTTAATGTTGGGCGTGGTCTGGGTGAATAGGCAGGTTTATTTTAGTGGGTGGTGGTTTGAATGGGAGCATATGGTCGTGGTGGGTTTGGACGTATATTGGTTCGAAGTGGGTTGTAGTGGGATTGAGTGTTGTAGTATGGTTGGGTATTATATACTGGGGTATAAGTGGATTGATTTTCATGATGAGTGTTTGTGGGGTAGGGGTTGGTTCGATGAGTCGATTGATAATAGGGGACAATTGTCGTCACCTCTTCATTCTTTTTCTTTCCACTACCGATGGAACCGGACAGTATAGCCTTGCTAGCAACTTGTAGCGCAACAATTGACTTGTCTTTCGTGACTTAATACCTTCTTCTAGGAAATCTCCCATTTTGACTAGCTCAGGAATTTTTGACCCATCATCTTCTCGAAATAGATTCCTTCTTGAGTACGGATGAAATACTTAGTCAGCTCGTTATTATCAAATGGGGGTTGTGCCCTAGCAGCTTCTGATATCAAACGGCGAGCTATTCTTGAAATGACTCGGAGGGCTCTTTTGTAGATGCACCAAAGCAAATCTGTCCGAGGTGATCTCAGTGTTAAACTTGAAACGGTTCATGAAATCTTCTGCCATGTCCTTCCATTCCCTCCAGTTCTCGGGGCCCTGTCTGGTGAACCAAGTGAATGCTTCCCTAGTCAGAGGTCGTATGAACAGTTTCATCCTTCATTTCTCATTTCTTCCCACTCCAACCAACTTGTCACTGTACGCCTTTAAGTGAGGGTGGGGGTCGCCTGTTTCATCAAAAATGTTGAACTTCGGAGGCTTGTACCCTACCGACATATCGACATCGGGGTGTATTCATAGACCTTCGTAATATAAGCTTTCACTCCCTTGAGCAACTTGCAAGTTCTTCATCTGTTTCCTAAGTACCCATAGTTGTTCAGACATCAACTCATCTTCTTTGGACTTTTCTTCTTTCTCCTTTTTGACATATTGGTCTATCTCATAAGGCACTCTGCCCGTGACAGGCGCGGTAAAGGTGGGTTCACTTGCATCATATACGTGTGGATGTCATGACCCAAAATCCCTCCCTAGGAGTCATGATGGCACCTAGTCTCAAACAAGGTAAGCCAACCACTCAACCTTTTTAAAACTATTAAAGCATGAAATAACAAAAATGGAGTTTAACATAAAAGCGAAAATAAGAGTAATACAAGCCAAAACGACAAAATACTCAACATAAAATCCCAGAACTAGGTGGTACCGGGTGAAAAGCTCTAACTAATTTCATGATATCAATCTCAAAATACCCAACTATCTAAAATACGTAAATAGTATAAATGAAGTAAGAGGGTGAGTTCTAGGCCTGTGGTCGAATCATGCAGGGATACCTTGAAGTCTCTGGTGCGTGCAAAGCCTCAATGTTGATTAGTCCGGTCTAAAGTACCTGGGTCTGCATAAAAAGATGTGCAGAAGCGTAGCATGAGTACACCACAATTGGTACCCAGTAAGTATCAAGACTATCCTCGGTGGAGTAGTGACGAGGTTCAAGTCATGTGATACTCACTAGATAAATATCCTATGCAATGAATATATCAAAGAAAACCTATAATGGAATGTAACTAAAAACAATAATCACAACTCCTTAGATCATATATCAACAACACTGTGTAGTAAATCCCATCTTTGATCACGAAACATCAAATAGAGATAAGGCATGTGATGAAAATGTCAAATATAGCCATTTATTTCATCTGAGTGTAAAATAGAGACTTTCAAAACAATTTTAAAATAAGAATAACAGCCTCGTCTCAACACAATCACAACAACAATGAGGACACCCCGAAATATCACATAACATTATCAAAATGCCACCCTTATTATGCCCCATGGGCACATAAAAAGATAATAACCCTTATTTCGCCACACACACATATAGGCACCCTTATTACGCCATGTGGGAAGCCCGAGATAACACAACCCTTATTTCGTCCGACATGCACAACCATATACAAAGATTTTGCACGGCAAAACCTCGTGCTGACACCCCCAATCAACCACTCAACATGCCACGATACCACAAAACAATAATGCCAAGTGCCACAATATCACAATAACAATACCAAAGTGTTATCAAAGTATAAGTTCAAAAATTTGAAAAACCGTGCACGAGAATATAACAAATAATCATAGAAGCAGAGGGATGTTCAATAGATAACGTATGTTTATGCCTAAGTCAAGGAAATAAGCATGATCAATTAGTCATAAAGTGATTTCACAAGTTTCAAATTAGTTTCATTATCACATTAAGGCATATTAATAGCCTACAGTCTATTTCGGTCAAAACAACACATAGTGCATACATACACGCTCGTTACATCATGTACACATCACTTAGCACATCATATAAATCAACAATTAGGGATAGCACCTAAGCGGTATTTCCTCCACACAAGGTTAGGCAAGAAACTTGCCTCAAACAAGCTAAATCAGTCCACTAACAAGCCCTTCCCGCACAAATCCACCTCCGGACGGCTCGAATCTAGGCAAAAATAATTTAGTATCTTAAATAAAAGCCATATGAAACAATTCTAAATAATAAAGATTCAATCTTTAATGAAAATCAAAAGTCAACCTTGGTCTCGTACCTCTGAACCCGACCAAACTCACAAATTCCGAACACCCATTTCGATATGAGTCCAACCATAGCAAAATCATCCAACTCCGACCTCAAATTGGCGTTCAAATCATCAATTTATGTTTTAGAAAAGTTTTTTCACAAGTCCTCAATTTTTCCAATTCAAGTAACTAATCAAAAACTAAAATCGAGGATGGAATCGTGAAATAATAACAAATCCGAGTCAAAAACATTTACCCCAATCTCAATCGTGAAAATCTCCTCCAAAATTGGCCAAAATCGAGCTCTCTAACACAAAGTGTGATAAATGAAACAAAAACTCTCAACCAAGTTATATAATGCCCAGGCTTTTCGCCTTTGTGATCCTTCAGTCGCATCTACGACTCCGCATATGGGGAAAATGAATCGCTGATGTGGCCTTCACATAAGACCCAAAATTCACTTATGTGGACCAAAATTCGCACATGTGCTTCCGCTTCTGCGAACAGAGCACCGCACTTGCGATCCCTGCCCAACCAGCTCAAATCCGCTTCTGCGGAGATGTTTCGCTTCTGCGATTGCAGTGCTGCACTTCCATGTCCACACCTGCGGACCTAGCTTCCCTAGCCAATCTTCGCATCTGCGGCCTACTAGATGCTTCTGTGGGGCTGCACCTGCGGCCCAAACAACGCTGATACAAAAGCGCAAGATCTCAGAAGACTTTCAGCAATTACTTGAATTCCCCAATTGCTCATAACTCAACTCTTTGCCCCGGGACCCTGTCCGAACATACCAACCAATTCAAAAACATAATACGAACCTGCTCAAGGCCTCAAATCACACCAAAAAACACCCAAACTAAAAATCGTACCTCAATTAAAGCCTAATGAACTAATAGACAATTCCAAATTCAAAGCTTGGACCGAACAAGCCTAAAAACCTCTGAATGCCCTAAAATTTTTCATGCAATGGCCCAATGACACAACAGGCCTATATCAATTCTTGGAATTACAATCCGACCCCAATATTAATAAAGTCAACCCTCCTTCAAACCTATCAACCTTCCAAACCTTCAACTTTCCAACTTCCGCCATAAGTCAACACAACTTACGGACCTCCAATTTCACATCCGGACATACGCCTAAGTCCAAAATAATCAGACGAAGTTATTCGAGCCATCAAAACACCATTCTGGAGTTGTCAACACAAAATTCAAACTCCGGTCAACTCTTACAACTAAAGCCTTCAACCAAAGGACTAACTATCCCAAATCACACCAAAATTGTCCCGAAATCATACAAATCAACCTCGCAAGTCGCATAACCATAAATACACATATATAAAACATCAGATAGAGAAATCGAGTAAGATACTCAAAATGACCATCCGGATCGTTACATTCTCCCCTTTTAAACAATTGTTCATCCTCGAACGAGTATACAGACATACATGAAGTGCCGAAAAGGTGAGGACAATGGCTCCGCATATCATGCTCGGTCTCCCAAGTCGCCTCCTGACTGGTTGACCTCTCCATTGAACCTTCACTATAGCAATATTCTTCGACCTCAACTTTCAAACCTATCAGTCCAAAATGGCCACCGGCTCCACATCATAAGTCAAATCCCCATCTAGTTGTTCCATGCTGAAGTCCAAAACATGTGACGGATCACCATAATACTTCCGGAGCATCGAAACATGAAATACTGGATAAACACTTGATAGACTTGGTGGCAAGGCAAGTTTGTAAGGCAGCTCTCCAACCCCCTCAAGCACCTCAGAAGGACCAATATACCTAGGGATAAACTTTCCCTTCTTCGCGAACCTCATCACACCCTTCATGGGCAAAACTCTGAGCGGAACCTTCTCACCCACCATGTACATAACATCACGATCGTTCCTATTAGCATAACTCTTCTGCATGGACTGTGTTGTACGAAGCCACTCCTGGATAAACTTTACCTTCTCCAAAGAATCACTGACTAAATCAATCCCCAATAACCTAGCCCCCCCAGGCTCAAACTAACCAATAGGAGAACGACATCTCCTCCCGTATAAGGTCTCATAGGGTGCCATATTGATACTCGATCGAAATCTATTACTGTAGGCAAACTTTGCAAATGGAACAAAATCATCCCATGAACCTCCAAAATCAATGACATAGGCAGGTAATGTGTCCTCCAATATCTGAATAGTGCGCTCGGACTACCTGTAGGCGAACTTTGGAAATGGAACAAAATCATCCCATAAACCTCCAATATCAATGACATAGGCAGGTAATGTGTCCTCCAATATTTGAATAGTGTGCTCGGACTACCTGTCCGTCTAGGGATGAAATGTTGTACTCAGCTCGACTTGTGCGCCCAACTTCCATTGCACCTCTCTCTGAAACTGCAATGTGAACTGAGTGCCCCGATCCGAGATAATAGACACGGGCACACCATGAAGGCGAACAATCTCACGAATGTAAAATTGAGTCAGCCGCTCTGAAGAATAGGTAGTCACAACTGGAATGAAATGTGCAGACTTGGTCAGTCTGTCCACAATAACCCATACTGCATCAAATTTCCTCAAGGTCTGTGGAAGTCCATCTACAAAATCCATCACGATACGCTCCCAGTTCCACTCCATAATGTCAAGCCTCTGAAGCAAACCCGGGTCTCTGATGCTCATACTTTACCTGCTCACAGTTCAAACACTGAGCAACATACTCAATGATATCTTTCTTCATCCTACGCCACCAATAGTGCTGCCTTAAATCTTGATACATCTTCGCGGCACCCAGATTAATGGAATACTCCAAACTATGGGACTCCCCAAGAATCAACTCAAGCAACCCATCCACTTTTGGAACACAAATCCGACCCTGCATCCTCATTACCTCGCCATCGCCAATAGTAACCCTATTTGCATCATTGTGTTGCATCGTGTCCTTTAGGACATGAAAGTGGGGATCGTCATACTGATGCGCCTTGATGCGCTCAAAGAAAGAAAACCGTGAAACCACGCAAGCAAGAACCCGACTAGGCTCCGAAATATCCAACCTCAAAAATTGATTGGCCAAAGCCTGAACATGCAATGCGAATGGTCTCTCCCTAACTGGAATATAAGCAAGACTTCCCATGCTCTCATCCTTCATACTCAATGCATCGTCCACCACATTGGCCTTTCCCCAGTGATAATGAATCGTAATATAATAGTCCTTTAGTAAATCCAACCACCTTTGTTGCCTCAAGTTCGGATCCTTTTGCTCGAATAATTATTGGAGACACCTATGATCCATGAATACCTTACATGAAACACCGTAAAGATAATGCCTCCAAATTTTCAATGCGTCAACAATGGCTTCCAACTCCAAATCATGAACAACGTAGTTCTTTTCGTGGGGCTTCAACTGACGTGAAGCATAAGAAATCACGCTACCCTCCTGCATCAAGCACACCCAATGCCAATCTGTGAAGCATCACAATAAATTGTATAAGAACCCGATGATGAAGGCAAAACCAGAACTGGAGTTGTGGTCAAGGTAGCCGTGAGCTTCTGAAAGCTCTCCTCGCACTATTCAGACCACTTGAATAGGGAACCCTTCTAGGTAAATCTTGTCAAATGAGCTACGATGGATGAAAGCCCCTCCACAAAACGGCTATAATACCTAATCCTAGAAAACTCCGGATCTTAGTAGTAGAAGACGATCTGGGCCAACTCTGAACTGCCTCGACCTTCTTCGGATCCACCTTAATTCCCTCATTAGACACCACATGACCCTAAAAATGCCATCGAATCAAGCCAAAACTCACACTTTAAGAATTTAGTATATAGCTTTTTCTCCCTCAACGTCTGGAGTACGATCCTCAAATGCTGCACATGATCATCCGCGGTGGGCGAATACACCAATATGTCATCAATCTACACGATGATGAATGAATCAAGATATGACTGGAGTACATTATTCATCAAGTGCATAAAGGTTGCTGGGGCATTGGTCAACAAAAATGACATCACAAAAATCTAATAGTTACCATAGCAAGTTCTGAAAGTCGTCTTCGGAATATCAGAATTTCGGATCTTCAACTGATGATACCCCGACCTTAAATCAATATTCGAGAACACTCTAGCACCATGAAGTTGATCAAACAAGTCATCAATGTGTGGTATTGGGTACTTGTTCTTGACTATAACTTTGTTCAAATACCTGTAGTCAATACACTTCCTTATAGTATCATCCTTCTTCTTCCCAACTAGAATGGGTGCACCCCAATGTGACACACTAGGCCTGATGAAGCCCTTATCAAGCAACTCCTGAAGGAATTCCTTTAATTTCTTCAACTCCACTGGTGCCATGCGATATGGTGGAATAGAAATGGGCTGAGTGACCAAAATCGATATCCCTATCAGGCGGCACACGCGGCAGCGCTACTAGAAAATCATCTACGAAGACTCTCACTACCGAAACTAACTCAAAGGTAGGAGTACCAGCACTGACATCCCCCACAAAGGCTAAATATGCTAAGCACCCCTTCTCAATCATCTGTTGTGCCTTCAGGAAAGACACCACCCTACTAGGAACAAAATCTAACGTAGCCCTATACTCTAACTGCGAAAAACCTAGCATAGCCAATGTCACGGTCTTGGTGTGACAATCCAAAATAACGTGATAGGGCGACAACCAGTCCATGCCTAAAATCATATCAAAGTCCACCATATTGAGTAACAAAAGGTCAACCCTGGTTTAGTAACTCCCGATAGTGACAAAACATGACCGATAGACATGGTCTACCATAATAGAACCCCCAACAGGCGTAGACACATAAATAGAGGCACTCAAAGAATCACGAAATATATCAAAATATGAAGCAAAGTAAGATGACACGTACGAATACGTGGAACCCGGATCAAATGAAATTGATGCCTCCCTAAGACTGACCTAATCAATGGCTGTGATGACAACATCTGATGCAACAACTTTAGTCATATCTAGAAAAGCATAACAATGGGCCTGGCCTCCCCCTCCAGGACGACCTCTATCCGCATGTCCTCCACCCTAGTTGGCTGTGCAGGTGGAGTAGCAACTGGAGCAGCAACCATAGCCTTCGTACCTTGTCGAGGTCCATCCCTCCTAAGTTTATGATAAACCCTCACAATGTTCCTAGTATCATCACACTCAAAATAACTTCTCAGCGGGCGTGGCTGTTGGAATTGAGTCTTATACAAATAGCTAGAATAATTTTTGTAAGCGCCCCGTGCAGGAGGTGTGTTGGAAGATGGCTGTGCAAAATGAGTACTCTAATGTCCGTGAATAGCTGGGGCACTGCAAGTGGCCTGATGTGCAGTCTAAACTAGTCGATTAATAAAACCTCTGCCATGACAAACCTTGCCCCTAGAGTAGGAGCGGCCAAATCCTCTAGAACCACAGGGCTTCTTTGCCTCCTTATCTGCCCTCTCCTAGCCACGAATATGCTCTACTCTCTTAGCAATCTCTACAACCTGCTAGAAGAGGGGTATCAATCTGCAGTTCCCATGTCATCCCGAATCTGAGTCCACAATTAAGCCCCTCGATAAATCTGCGGACTCTCTCTGTAGTAGTGGAAATCAAAGTAGGGTCATGACGAGACAACTCACTGAACCTCATAGCATACACAGACATGGTTATAATCCTCTGTCGCAACTGCTCATGCTCTGTGCACCACGCATCCCTAAAGATCTGTGGAACAAACTCCCTAAAAACCATATCAGAAAATTGAGCCCAAGTGGCACTACGTCAACTGGCCTACCCTCCTTGTAAGCCTGCCACCATCTATATGCTGACGCCGTCAGCTGGAAAGTAGTGAGATCAACCTCGTTCACCTCAACTTCGCCCATAACTTGCAGAATACAGTGGCACTGACCCAGAAAATCCTGTGCATCCTCAGAAACTGCATTGCTGAAAGTAGGAGGAAAATACTTCTTGAACTTCTCAAGCCTCTTTTCCTCCTCCTCTGATCCCACTGACCAAACCTCGGGCTGAACCGCAAGCACAGGCTTTATCGACATAACACCCGAAGCCTGATCAATATGAGCCCCTTGATCTAGAGTACGAGCGGAAGAAGTTTGAGATCCTCCCCTAGCCTGAGAAGTAGCTGGTGCAACTGGGATCAATCCCGCCTTAGCCAAGGTACCAAACATGCTCAAGATTTGTGCTAGTGGCTCCTGGAGTCCATGGGTAGTAATGGGCACCTCTGGTACCTACCCCCTCAACCGGAGCTATTGGTGGCTCCTCAGTCGCAGCTCTGTCACGTGCTCTAGCTATGGCACGTGCCCATTCTCGGCCTCTCCCTTGGCCTCGGCCTCTCGCAGCTCTAGCAGGCAGCGCGGGTCTCTGCTCATCAGATCCGTTAGTGTGTGTCCAGACAATCTATGAGACAATAGAAAGACAAAAGCTCAAGCTTGGAAAGGAATGAAAGAAGTGAAATTCCTAATAGTTCCGTAGCCTCTCGAAGATAAGCACGGACATCTCCATACCAATCCGCAAGACTCTACTAAACTTGCTTGTGACTCGTAGAACCTACGAACCTAGAGCTCTAAGACCAACTTGTCACGATCCAAAATCCCTCCTAATGAGTCGTCATGGCACCTAGTCTCCAATCTTGGTAAGCCGGCCACTCATCATTATTAAAACAATTAAAGCAAGAAATAACAAAAATGAAGTTTAACATAAAAGCGAAAAAATAGTAATACAGATCAAAACAGCAAATACTCAACATAATATCCCAGAACTAGGTGGTATGGAGTTAGAAACTCTAACTGAATAGACGAGATCAATCTCAAAATGCAAAGTTGTTTGAAATACATGAACAGTATAAATAAAATAAGAGGGTGACTATGAGGCCTGCAGTCGGATCATGCAAGGATACCTTGAAGTCCCGGTGTGTGCAAAGCCTCACTGCCTATCAGTCCGGTCCGTAGTACCTGGGTATGCACAAAACGATGTATAGAAGCATAGCATGAGTATACCACAATCGATACCCAGTAAGTATCAAGACTAACCACGATGGATTAGTGACGAGGTTCAAGTCATGTGATACTCACTAAACAAATAACCTGTGCAATGAATATATCGAAGAAAATTGATAATGGAATGTAACTAAAAACATTAATCACAACTCCTTAGATAATATATCAACAATACGTGATCAAAGAGAGATAAGGCAAGCGAGGAATGTCAAATATAACCATTTATTTCATGTAACTGCAAAACAGAGACTTTCAGAACAGTTTTGAAATAAGAATAACAGCCCCGTATTAACACAATCACAACAACAATGAGGACACCCGAAATATCACATAACACTACCAAAATGCCACCCTTACTCGCCGCACATGCACATAAAATGATATGTCATCCTTATTTCACCACATGCGCATATAGCCAACCTTATTATGCCACGTGAGCAGCCTGTGATAATGCCACCCTTATTTCGCCCCACGTGCACAAACATAGACAAAGATTTCATACACCAAAACCTTGTGCTGACACCCCCAATCAATCCGTTCAACATGTCCAAAAGTGCCACGGTACCACAAAACAATAATGTCAAGTGCCACAATATCACAACAATAGTATCAATGTGTCGTCGAAGTATAAGTTCACAACTTTCAGCAACCGTGAACTTCTATGATAAAGATAAACTTGTGAAATCACTTTATAACAAATAACCATAGAAGCGGACATATGTTCAATAGTTATAGTATGTATATGGGTCAATGAAATGAGCATGATCAATTAGTCATAAAGTGATTTCACAAGTTTCAATACGGTTCATTATCACATTAAGGCATATTAATAGCAAACGGATTCTAGTCCAAACAATAGATAGTACACGTATACACACTCGTCACATCATATACACGTCACTTAACACATCATAGAAATCAAAAATTAGGGCTAGCACCTAAGAGGTATTTCCCTCACACAAGGTTAGGCAATATACTTACCTCAAACAAACTTTATCAGTCCACTAACAAGCCTTTACCACACAAATCGACCTTCGTACGGCTCTAATCTAGTCAAATTAACTTAGTATCATATATAAAAGCCATAGGAAGCAATTTTGAATAATAAAGATTCAGTCATTAATGAAAATCAAAAAGTCAAATCAAAAAGTCAACCTCGCCTCGTACCTCGAAACCTATCCAAACTCACGAATTCCAAACATCCATTCCGATACGAGTCCAATCATAGTAAAATCATCCAATTCCAACCTCAAATAGGCATTCAAATCATCAATTTATATTTTAGAAATGTTTTCACACAAATCCCCAATATCTCCAATTCAAATCACTAATCAAACACTAAAATCGAGGATGGAATCATGAAATAGTTAAATATCTTAGTCAAAAACACTTACCCCAATCCAAATCGTGAAAATGTCCTCCAAAATCTCCCAAAATCGAACTCTCTAACTCAAAGTATGATAAACGAAATAAAAACCCTCGAACAAGATTTAATTTGCCTAGGATTTTTGCTTCTGCTATCCTTGAGTCGCATCTATGGTAAATGCATCTCAGATGCGACCTTCACTAAAGACCAAGAAATTCTGCTTTTGCGGAAAAAAATGCGCACATGCGCTTCCGTTTCTGCGGACAGAGCACCACACCTATGGTCCTTAATCAACCGTCTCAAATCCGCTTCTGCGGAGATGTTTCTCTTTTGCGATTGCGCATCTACACTTCTATGTCCTCACCTACAAACCCAACTACCCTGTCCAATCGCCGCATCTACAAAAAATTAGCCGCTTCTGCGGCACCGCACCTACGACCTATACAACGCAGGTGCAAAAGCACCAGATTTCAGCAGACTTTCAATAATTCCTCTAAGTCTTAAATTGATTCGAATGCAGCCCGAAACATACACAAGGCCCCCGGCACCCCGTTCGAACATACCAACCAATCCCAAAACATAACATGAACCTGCTCGAGACCTCATATCACACAAAACAACATGAAAACTATGAATCGCACCTCAATTCAAGCCTAATGAACTAATGAACAATTAAAAATTCAAAACTTGCGTCGAACAAGCCTAAAAACCTAAAAATGACCTCAAATTTTGCATTCAAGTCCCAAATGACACAACGGGCCTAAAAAAACTCCCAAAATCAAAATTTGAGCCTGATATCAATAAAGTCAACCCTCGATCAAACCTATCAACCTGTCAAACCTTCAACATTTCAACTTTCGCCAATTCTATCAAAAACAATCTATGGACCTCTTCACATCCCGACATATACCTACACAAAAGTCAAACTCCTGTCAACTTTTACAACTAAAGCCTTCAACCAAAGAACTAAGTGTCCCAAAACTCTCCCGAAATCATACTAATAAACCCCGCATGTTGCATAACCATTAAAAAACATATATAAAGCATAAAATAGGGGAATCAGGGCTAAGATAATCAAAATAAATGGTCGGGTCATTACAGTGAAACATAACGCTCATGTGTGGCGGCGTGTGACGCAGGCATAAGTGTGTGTGGTTATGGGTGAAAGTGACATTGTAACGAGGAAGGGTTTGGATCAAATTGGTGGTGGTTTTTGGATATTGTGGAGCTTGATCATACTTGGGAACATAGAGTGTGCGTATAGGAAGGTTTGGTGGACTTGCGGGGGTTACTAGTGGTATGACTTGAGTTATGGTAGGGTTTGTGGTGGTAGTGGTTGGGGTATTAGTTGTTTGGCGGCATGCTGGATAAAAATGGTCAGGGATTGAATCTAGTGAGTGAAAGTGGGGTGGTGGTGGAAGCATCATCACGGCCAGGTGTGCCAACTCCTGGATTTGTCGTATCTCCTCCCTTATTGACTCCATCCTTTTTTCCATTCGGGCAACGTGTTCATCATTTCGAGTATTGTCCTTCCCCCTTGGCTCCCCTAGGTTTTCGGCTACCACCAGAGCATTTCCAGCCCGATTGTTTATAGTAATTATCATCCCTTTGGACATTAGGTTTTACGATGGCTCGGCCAGTTTATGTACAAACACAACTCAACCTCTGATTCAGAAATAAATAAAGTAATAATGCAAGAAGATAAAGAAAAGTAGAATTCAGTCTCAGGGATTAACAAATATAATCACATAGAGTAGTTATTTCACATACTCAAACAAGTGTGTTTCCTAAGATATTTAAGGACCTCTCTTTGCCGGAGGTAGGCCTATATCGCGAGTGTTTGACAAACACTCAGATTTTGACACATTCGAATCTGGAGCAAACTTAAATTTTTATTGATGTATTTTGCTTGTTACAACAAGGCTTCATCACTAATACAAAGATGGGGACAGTTGTCAATGGCTACAACATGATTTTCAAGGTTTACAAAAGATTTCATGGGCTTATGGAATCGCCCTTAGGGAATGAAATTTACAAGAAGGAAATCAACCAACAACTTAATAGTCGTCCCCCGAGTCTCCTCCCAAGCTCTTTTCTTCTGGATCTTCCTCAAGATCCTCTTCCACCTCCTCCTCATCCTTATAATGGTTGTATTCTAATTCCTCTTCCGGATCCTCCACTAGTTCTGTCTCGTACTCGATCTGTATGAATTTAACTATCTGGTTGTCATCATCCGGTGGCGGCAGCATGTAATCGATCAATCTAAGAACCTCTTGTTGATGCATGGAAATGGTGACAAGATAGTAAGGTAGGATCTCGTGCTATATTTGCAAGGCTGCTGATGAGTCCTACAATCCGGTTAATCCCTCCCTACTAGGCCTGGCCAATTCATTTTATTCATTGATCCACACAAACTACCCAAGCGTGCCCTAGGAGTTTTGACCCATTCCCGTTGTGATCAAGTTGTTCCACTCGTCCTGGAGCCTTCTAACCCTTAAGATCAGAATCTGCCCTTTAAAATCATCCTCATACAAGTTGTTCTTGACCAAGTAGGTATGTCTTGAATCAAACCAAACTGCCTTAAAGTCTTAGTGGTGCATACGGCTGAATCCTTTCCTGACCTACCAACTAGTGAAGTACTTCCCCAGGCTTCACAGGATCGCTCTACCACTCAACCAAGAAAATTTTCAGTTGATTAATTCCCAACTCAGGTTGGTCAAAATGTCCCACCACTCTTCCTGGCCATGTGGTGTAGCCCAATGCCTCATTCTTTCGTTGTGGCTACAGATCATGTTACTGGTGCTGACAATGTAGTCAATGGTCGGCTCCCTCTAGAAGAAATGTTCTGTATCCCATATCTGTAATAGCAAGTTGTAGCCTCTGAAGAAATCATATCCTCTTGAACACGCCAACATTGGTCTAAACATCTCAACCAATATCGTAGGAACAAGGGTGACCTGCAGATTTCCTCAGAAGGTTCCAAAAACCAAGGGTGTAGGTCGATGTTTATTCTCCCCTTCCTTTGTGGGAAAACAAGAAGTCCCAATATTGCTAGACAAAAGGTCAGGGGGCGAAGGCTCTCCCATGTTGCTTGGTCACATTTGAATTCCTCAAGATGCCAATCATAGCTCTCCTAGTGCCAACATTTGTAAAATAGCCGGTCCAGACTCACCCATCCATCTTTGACATTTCTCAAGTTCTTGTTGTTTCTCAAACCCAGTGCATGGAGGAACCTGTGGTCCGGCATGATGATTGGTAGTATTGGCTTCCACCTAGCGAATGGTAACTTAGTGAAATTGGTAATTTCCTTCAAAGTTAGCATCATCTCACAATAAACAAATTGAAGACCACCTTGGATGGGTCCCAAAACCCTATCAATAACCTGGTGAGTACCTGATGACATCCAAATCCACCGCTAAAAACTAAATGGACATGGTCGCATGCAATATGATTTATCCAACTATGCGTCAGGGTTGAATCCCATAGAGAACAATAAAATGGTTTTGAGAAAATATTTATAACTGATTGCGAAAATGTAAACTAACCTAGAAATCAAGTAAAATGATCAAAGGCTATAAGCATCGATGCATTGGGAATTACACTCAAGTAACGATCCAATGTATTTCACGATTTTACAAATATGAGCGAGTTTATGTTAATTAGCCTCGGGTAATAATTCTATATTAGCTTCTTCTGAAACTAACAAGACTTCCTAATTGAAATATCCCTAAAATAATTAAGAGATTAAGCACGCTCGAATATGGCTACAAGTAGTTCAATCCTATCCCTAGGTAGAATCTATAAAGTAAGGATTAACGCCTCAAGTGCTTGTTAATTAATCTTTACTAACCCCAAATTATCTTTTTCAAAATTAATTAGAAGTGAATGGGTGAGTCCTATGTTTAGCTAATCCCTTTGGAAACATTAGAACTAGAATAATTAAAGAAACAATAACTCACTTCATAATAAATAAAAAACGTTCAATACATAAGCACAACAAGATATTTAATCCACACTTTAAATATGAATATTCCTATAAACAAGATTTAAGTGTTGGAAAAATACTACACAATTAGATATTCTATATAAAGCAAGGAAATGAAGAAATGAACATAAACGGATAAGAAATTCTCAACCAAAAGCTTCAAATCTTCAATACCAAGTGTGTGTGCAAGATCCCTAGCTCCAAAACTTGTGTTCTCTAGTCAAGAGATATCAAAGATGTGCCAACGACTCGCCAAAGATTCCAAAGATGCCAAAGATCTGTTTCCAATAAGCTAGGTCGTGTAGTTGTGGGTTTGGAATGGAGAAAATGTGAATTGTCAAGACTGGTAGGTCTGAAACACGTTGGCCACACCTGCGGAAGAATCCTCGCAGGTGTGGTTCCGCTGATGCGGATAACTATTCGCAAAAGCGATTTTTGGTGGAAAATACTACTCCGCAAAAGCGGCCAAAAAAACACAGAAGCACACACATAGAAGCGGTCTTCAAGCGCAGAAGCGCGACCGTAGAAGCGGTTCTTCAAATCGCAAATGTGATGTCTGCCTTGCAGGTCTTATTTCACAGATGCAGACCATTTCTCGCTTATGCGGATAGTTCTGCGCAAATGTGATTCCACTGGAGATTTTTGCACTTCTTTCGCTCTTTTTGCATGAATCCATTTTATTTAATTTCACTTCTTTTCGAGACTTAATTTACCTGAAAATCTAGCAATGCACAACATAAATCACCTCGTTTTATAATTAAAGATCACAAAAACTAAAGAAAAGAGAGTAAGATAAATTGTAAAATCACCACTCATCAGTACCCTAGTAGCCCAAATGTTAATTAGTGCGGTCAGTGCTCCTGGGTGCATCCTAATTTCATCCCCATACTCCCATCGGATGTTCCTCTACCACTACTTCAATTTGTGAGGTGCACTTATGATCATGTCAATCTCTGGGATATTGTGGTTGATTTCCAACTAAAAGGGTGAAAGGTTTGGTACTTTGTTCTGGATCCTTACTATCTTATTAGGATTGACTTGTCATTCCATAGAAGGCTTGCCGTTGGGTGCATGACCCGTTGACATTAAGGTGGCATTCTTAATTGTGAGTCAATACCAAGGATCGACCCACCAAAAGTTCATGCAGCATGACCTATGTTACTAGGAGTTGGGTGTTTCCTAATTTTGGAGTTGGACTGAATAATTGCGAGACGTTAGTCAGTTAGTGTCACGCCCTAAAACCACGTGACCGGCATTCGGTACTCTACCCGACCCGAGTGAACCATTCCATAGATTAATACTCACCTATGTGCCTAACAGGAGGATGCGAAAGCCTATTCAAGAACAATCATTTTAAGATATAAAACAAGACATGAATAATATCTTTACGTAAATATTTTTCATTGAAAGAGAACTTCATAAAGATAAAAAGAAAGTTTCATTCATGCATGCCATATGAGTAACCATAGGATCACAACCCAAAATGAATACTAAAATTGTCTATGGAATCTCTATGACACGAAATAACCAACCAAGGCATAACCCAGTGGTTCAAAAGAATAATAATATAATAAAGTTCTCCACGGGTACGAGTGTGGAGTCTCACCAAAAGTATCAACAGAAAATGTAGTTCTGCTCTAACTATGCGGTCCAAGCTGCTCATGTCCAGTCCCTGAAAACAAAAATGAAAATGTGGCGGAAAGGCCTAATCTCCACATGCCTAGTAAGAATCATGACCAGTTCCCCAAAAGAATGTAGGACAATATTTAAGGAGATATAAGATATGCAATAACAATTGATATAAGAAAGAAGCCTTCATATCAATTAATAATTTAGAAAATAATATAAAATAATATGGTACAACATATTTCAAAGTCTTCCTTTAGCATTCATCTTTGCAAATCATGTTAGATTTTTCATTTACCTGGAGCACTATATCGTCAGCGACACGAAAGGAGGTCAACTAGGTTATGTACCTAGTGGCAAGTATTATATACCCTACTTGCTCAGGTCGTCTCATCATTGTGCGCACGATGGGAAGTACTCAACCGTAGTTCCCAACGGTAAGAAAGGTTCTACGCCTATACCGGTACGTGTAGTTTCATGACCTAATGAGGAAAAGTATCCAAGATCAATCTCGGTGAACTTAAGTAACTCCCAAAACCTTTACATTTATCAGTGACTATATTCATAGCCAAATCAACCATTTGAGAATAGTTAAATCCAAGATATTTCACAACTTATATATTTCCATTTCAAAATACTACAAGTGCTATTCCTCATTTATTTATTTTTAAAATTTGAATAACATTTCAAGAAAATAATATTCGTAGCACTTAAATCTTTTATGATGCAAGAAATGGTACAATCCCAACTCGCTCGTCCCCACAAGCTAGGACTCATATTATTAGAAGGCTCAATTTAACCGTGTTTCGATATGAGTTTGAAAAAAAGCTCCGAGGGTAATAAGTTTTAACGTACCTCAAGTTGCTTCCAACCTTAACCCAAATGGGCCAATAATGCCAACGAGCCACAATCTACATATACGAAATCACGAAATTCAATAACGCGTCACAACAATACCAACTAGCTAACTAAGTGTTTAACACTTTAATCCAATTTCATAAGTTGAGCAAAAGTCTCCATTTCATCGTTTGAAGGTCAACCCTTGAATTTTAACTCAAACTCATTCATTAACCTTGTTATGGGATCTAGTCGTTCCACTAGAAGCTCAAAATAACATCGTTCAAACATGACCCAATACTATTCATCATCCCTACCAACCAACTCTTCAATTTCAAGACTAGCTTCTAGGATTTTATGAATAAATGTTTAAATACAAATCTAACTTCATAAATATACTCTACTACGCCCATGGAGTATAGTACATAAGATTGAAGTGAAGAAATTACCTCTTTGTCAAACCCTAAAAGTTTCAAGATTTGAATTTCTTGAAATGTCCTTGAGATTATCTTCCAAAATCTATGAATTTCATGATGTTGGAGGGTTAAGAGATGTAATAAATGAACCAAATCTATCAAAGAAAGGCATTTAATTCTTACCTTGAAGATATATCAATGTTAAACAGCTCCTCATTCTCCCTAACCCCAAGACCAAGTCCAAAATAATATAATTTCTCTCTCTACGAAATGCTTATAAAAACTTCAGCTATGGGTTTTAAATTTTGGATGCTGAGTTGCACGCCTTCGCTACCCTTCACTGCGTCACACTGGGTTCCAATTTATTTCGGACGCGATGGAGATGCGACGCATCAAGTGCAGCGTCCATCACTGAAGCAACATTTTGGTCTTTAACTTTGTTCATTCCATTCCCCAACTTCACATGTTTGCTTTTGTTTTTAATAATTAATTTTCTTGCCCCCCCCCCCCTCGCCCCCTCTATTTAATATCCTTGTCCCCTTTGTCCCTTTGTTAGCCAACAACATTTCTACTCTTCTAAATACCTTTTTTGTTGGCAAATGAATTTAGTGCATATCAAATTTCTATGTCATAAGGGCTGAAATTATGAGAACTCAATAGTATGTAGCTAACTTGAAGAATTGGAATTTAATATCCTTGTCCCCTTTGTCCCTTTGTTAGCCAACAACATTTCTACTCTTCTAAATACCTTTTTTGTTGGCAACTGAAGGCTAGGATTTTAAATCCTTGTTTTCTTATTAAATTCCAATTCTTCAAGTTAGCTACATACTATTGAGTTCTCATAATTTCAGCACTTATGACATAGAAATTTGATATGCACTAAATTCATTTGTTGACCTTGTAACCTCCATTAATTGAATGATTAACTACTGACATTATCTCTAAGTATTTCGATAAATTAACCCGAATTATTATGAAAATTCACAGGGCTTTATAGTTGGCTGATAATGTCATTCTTTGAAACAAAAGAGTTTTGAAAGAAAGATTCGGAGGGATAAAAAGATAATCCCTGCATGTCATTGTATGTGATTATGTACGGACAAGAGTCGATGGGAAAAATTTGATGACAATGTAAAAAGTAGTAACAAATAATTATGAATTAGTGATCATATCAAAAGCAAGAAGGTGAATATAAACATATATTAAAAGGGTACAATTATGTAAAGTGTAAAAAAGTAGGACAAACAAGAAAGCACATATTTGCAACAGGGTCGCAATAACATTGGGTGAAGCTCTTGGATGCTGCTCAACTGTGTTTCAATTCACAAAAGTGCGCCACTTCAAACAAAAGCGCTTTTTAAATTGTTACCGGACAGCAACCGCTAATCCCATAGATGCTAGACGCATCAAACATGCCCACATTGCACAAAGCTGCCACCTTTTCGAAGGAATGGGAGCAAACCATGCAGACAGTGCGGAGCTATCTCATCAAAGCCCAAAACAGGGCCAAGAGGTATGCTGAACGGAACCTGTGCTTTGTTCAATATCAGCCAGGAGACAAAGTGATGGTAAAAGTCCCGAAGCGGCGCTTATATACAGGCAAGCCCAAAGACTCTCGTCTATTGCGGCCATATATTGGACCCATGTCCATTGAAAAACGCCTTGGGAAAGCTACATACCAGGTCAACATTCCATCCTGGTGGAAAATCCATCCAGTGTTCCATGTCAGTCGCCTCAAATCATTCCGCAAATACATGGAGCGTCAGGCAGATCCTCATCAGCACAAACAGAGGGGAACAGACCTCCCAGCCAACAGACGCTCCCAACATCATCATCATCATCATCATCAGGCAACCATGGCTCTGGGGACGGCGCCAACTCAGGTGGGGGAGAATGTCATGGGCGGCTTTCCAGCCTCGCCCCATGACCCCTTGGACGCGCCCCGTGGCGTCCTAAGCCTCTCAAAGCCTAGCGCCACGGACGGCCCCGTGGTCTTGG
>MCJB01025047.1:0-65494 GCA_002018475.1 Nicotiana obtusifolia | reverse complement strand
GGGGGGGGGGAAGGGTCCGCGAGTGAGAGGTGCAATGGAAGCCGTTGGATCTTTTGATCAACGGCTCCGATTTTTCGGAGAATAAAAATTAAATAAAGGATTTATTATGGAAAAATGATGGTCGTTGGATCTTTATAATCAAATAGTTGAGATAAGATCCGATGAAGGTTTAGAAATAAAAGAAAAACAGGGATTAGATATGGACCATTAATGAATTGGATCGACGGCCTAGATCTCTTGTCTTTCTTGTGTGAGTATAGAGGAGGGGTGATGTGGCGCTTTGTTATTGGATCATACGAGTGGCATGGGTTGCCAACATGGGTAGATGGGGTGGGTTCTGGACCGGGTCAATGTGTATTGGGCCTGTGATTTGGGGTAAAACAGTTGGTATGGGATGTAAAAAGTAACCACATAGGATTTAATTGGATAATTGCAATTACAATCTTTTTGAGTTTTCAACTCCTTTTATAATTAAATTAATTAGAATTAAATAATCCTAATTAAATATAAACAAATATACATATCAAATATAGTAGTTAATCGCTGCAATTAATTAGTTATTGAAATAAATTATAATTCTTTGTCTGTGAAAAATATTTTTGGCTAATTAAAGTAATAAAGGTAATATAGTTATAGATTAAAGACTAATTTATTAAATTATTTGTAAAACTTATTTATTAAGATATAAAATTTATTTTAATAATTTAAAGTAGTAGGAGCAAAATAATTTATAAATGTTTAACACTAAATTACTGTTAATTTAATATTGCTTCTTCTTCTTCTTCTTCTTCTTCTTATTATTATTATTATTATTATTATTATTATTATTATTATTATTATTATTATATCGTTTGTATTTTACGAAAATAGGTATTGTTGATTTTAAAATATTTTATTACATTTATTTATGATTAATAAGTATAAATAATTTAACTTAAAAGGTAAGGGTTAAAATTGATCGTCAATTATGAGCAAGTTTGGTGTCTTCCTGCTTTGAAGTGTGACGAGGATGCTACAGCCTTACTGTGATTGGGATGCAACTATATTAAAATAGAGAAGAAAAAAATTATTTAGGTAAAATGGTGAACAATATATTGTGCTGGAAGTTCCTGACATATTTTGCTTCCAATTGAAGTGGTTAGCTTGTTTACACCTTCTATGAACTTATATATATATATATATATATATATATATATATATATATATATATATATTCCTCATTCACCAATAACCATATCAACAGCATGCTTTAAATAATTTTTATGCCCTCTATGCTTTGAGCTGTATTAGTCATTGCAAACCTACTTGTCCCTTGGGGGTCATTCGAGAAAATTGAAAAAAGAAATATTGCAACCCTACTTGGATGTAGATTTTTTGTGATTGTAGCTGGTTTGGTCAAAATTGTTTCTCAATTACTCTATGACCACATACTTGGACCAGAAACATGATAAGAGGATCAGAGTAAAGTAAAAATATGATAAAGGTTATTTTAATCTTACATATAGAGATATGTACTGAATAAAAAAGGTATTATTAAGTTATTATACTTCCTTTTATTTAGCCTTAGAAACATTAATGTTGGTTGGTTGTGGATCTTCTTTTTCTTTCAGTTTGTAAATATTATAGTAGTGTTATGGCTTGTAAAATACCCTATTGTTCTTATAATCTCAGCACGACTCTCTAAGAGTTGATTATTTATTTAGTATCACGATCCAAAGTTGCATCATGAACATGATGGTGCCTAACTCACCCCACTAAATACAATAGTCATAATCAAATAAATTCGAACATAACAAGATATAATAAGTTTTCATGTTTTTTAAATAAAACGTAATAAGTCTCACAACAACAACTCAAGTGGGAAAATACTACAAATAACTCCCAAAATTCGGTAGTGTAAAGTCATGAGCTACTAAGAGGAAATACAACTGAGTCTCATAAGCACAAAAGTAATGTATCAATAAGATAAACAATATGATAATTAAAAAAGGTTACTTCAAGCGTATGTGGTCTATCAAGTAGCATGCCTCGAGTCTCCTGAATCAACTACAGGCACCCAGCCGAGATCCACTAGAGCCAATGTCAGAATCTACACAAAAATATGCATAAGTATCAAGACTAACCTCGATAAAGTAGTGACGCGGTTCAAATCATATGATACTCACTAACAGATATCCCTGAACAAATCAAGCATATACATAGCAAGAGAATGGAAAGAGATATACAATGAATTAGAGATCGTAAATCATGAATCCTACTATCGCGCGTATCTTAAGCAATTCATGTAGCAGAGGCATTAAGTAGCATATTAGAAGATATGCACATAAAACATATAGAATGCATGATATGACATAAAGAATTCACTTATGGGATCAAGCTTCCACCTTTTACATATATCTCATCGACCAATACCATCACAAACTGATACTCATTAGTGTCTCACAACTCAGTGTATATTCCACCTAGAGAGAAACATGGGAGGGTGATACTATGGAGATGGATTTATATTCATACTTTGCATGGCAAAAACCTCATACCATAATTATAATTGTATGACATAAACCTCGTGCCACAACAATAACTATACAGAGTAAACCTCGGGCCACAATAAGATTATTACACTCGTAATATCCAAATGTGCCATAATTATATCAATCCATATCAAGATCCTCATCTTCAAAGATATATGCATATGTTTAAAAAATAACCAATAAGATGGACACAGACATAATAAATAAAAATGTGGATATGTTTTCATAATATAAAGTATGATTGCGACTAAATCAAGTTTACCAATAATTTTAAGAATAGCCCATCATAACCAAATAATATTTCATAAGCTTGAACATGATTTCTAACATAACAATTACTGCACGACATAAACCTCGTACCACAATAATAACCGCATGGCATAAATCTCGTGCCACAATAAAATCACTTTGCTCATAATGTCTAAATGTGCGATAGTCATATAAATATCAAGATCCTCATCCCCAAGGATGTATACATATGCTTAAGAAATATCAATAAGATGCACATGAACATAATAGATAAAGATGTGGATGTGTGTTCATGATATAAAGTATGGCTATGACTAAATAAAGTATACCAACAATCCGAAGAATATCCCACCATTCCAAATAAGATGTCATAATCCTAAAAATTATTTCTAGTATAAATAAATAGGCCCACATATTCATACAATCAACTAAGGCATATCTCTATGAGAACAAACTATTAACAAGGCATAGAAAAACCGAAAGTCTACCCCGAACATGAATAAATCATAACACTCGCATATACGATCATCACCTTGCTTATACATTTTTCCCAACACATTCTATTTATGCAACCAAAGTCATATCCTAAGGTGGTTTCCCTTAAACCAAGATTAGACAAGATGCTTACCTTTTTCATAACAAGCTTTAGCCTCCAATCACGCCTTTCGCTCTATATGCGATCTCCAAATGCTCCTAATCTAGCCAAAAATAATACTTAACAGGGTCAAATAAAGTCATAGAAACCAATTTCAAACAATAAATCTTTATTTTTAATTAAATCTCACAAAATCAACAAAAGTCAACCCAAGCCCACACGGTGAAAACCCAGTTTTAGGACTAGATTCCATTGACCCATAACTCTATAAGTCTAAATATGTGATTAGTTTTTAAATTTGAGCCTTAAATTCATATTTTAGGTGTAAAACTTCATGGAAAATCAAGATAATATGATCAAATCCAAGTAAAAATTACTTAACCTCAAGATTGTATGAAATCCTTCTTTATGATCTCCTCATCTCATTCTCTGAAACTCAAAAATGGTATACTACGCGATAGCGAGCCCAGCCATTCGGTCGTGAAGAATAAGACCGCCCCTGCCACCAGCCTTTTACGGGATCGCAGTACATGCTACGCGATCGCGATGAGCACCACTAACAATAGAAAAACCAGCAATTCCCTTAGCTCAAAAAAAATAAAAATAAAAACTACCACGAAACTCATACGAGCCTTGGGGAACTTGTTGAATCATCCTAATAAGTCCCTATACTCTATAAAAACTTGTCCGCAGAATCAAAACACTAATTACAATATCAAACCCAAGAATCATGAATCAAACCAAGAATCTCAAATCCTCTTTTGTTCATGTAATGACCCGACCGGTTGTTTTATGAAATTGCACCCCGTTTCCCTTTTTGATGCATCACACATGTGTGTTTATGATTTTATGACTTATGTGGTTGATTATTTTCGTTCTGGGAAGATTTTGAGTTGAATTGGAACCTTTGGCTCTTGGCTTAGAAGCCTAAGTTGATTATGTTGACAAATGTTTTACTATTGTGAAAACAACCCCATGAATAGTGTTTTGATGGATCAAACAGGTTCGTATCGTAATTTTTGACTTGGGCGTATGGCCGGAATTGAATTCGGAAATCCGTAGGTTGATTTGCGTTGTTTTGTCGAAAATTTGCAATTTGAGCTTTAGAAAGTTTAACTGTAGGTTGAATTTTGGCTATCAGATTTCTAATATTATTTTGGGACTTGGAATAGGTCCTCTATGCTATTTGGAACTTGCCTGCAAAATTTTGTATCATTTGGAGTTAATTTGATAGGATTCGGATGCTTAGTTGCAATTCTATAAGTTCTTGAACTTTACTTTATAATTCATACATTTTGATGTCTGATTCGTAGTTCTAGATGTTATTTTTGTGTTTTGATCATGCGAGTGGGCATATGATTTTTTAGACTTGTGTGGATGGTTGGTTTGGAGCCCCGAGGGATCGAATGAGTTTCGGATGTATCTCAAAATGTTTTGGACTGAAAACAAAAATCTGGTGTGCTGATGCCTCTGGTGTCACATTTGCGAACACCAAGGTCGCAATTCAGACATTAGCAGGGGGATCAAAGGTATCGCAATTGCGAAGATGACTTGGGCTGGGCTAGGTTCGCCTTTGCGATGAATGTGCCTCTTTTACAAAGGGAACATGGTTCGTATTTGCGAACCCATTTTCGCATTTGCGAGATTTTCCCTAAGAATTTCAGTGCCGCAATTGCGAGCTTTTTTCACATTTACGAACCCGGTGACGCAATTACGACACCTGCAACTGAATGAAAGGTTTGAAAAGTCGGGATTTCATCTCATTTCTCTCATTTTAAAACCCTAAACTCGGTAAGAGGCAATTTGGAGAGGGAATCTTTATTTACAGATATTGGGTAAGTAATTCTAATCAATTTCTAACTATATTTCATGAATATATCTTAAACTTGACATCAAATTTATGTGAATCAAAGAGGAAAAAATGGAAAATGTTGTCAAGATTTTGAAAAATTAGAATTTGAATTTTGAGAGTCGATTTGGACTCGGATCTTGCAAGTAATCACATATATGGACTCGTGGGGTAATAGATAGTTGAAATCTACCATTGGACCCCGATTTTGACCGGGGGAGCCCGAGGTTGACTTTTGTTGAATTTTTAGAAAAAGTTTAAAGATCATAGCTTTATCTATTGTAATTGTTTTCCCTTGCATTTTTTGATGATATTAAGTCCTTTTTGGTTAGATTTGAGTCGTGTGGAAGCGAATTTTAGGGGAAAAACTATTTCGAGGGTTGATTTAGCCTAGTTGAGGTAAGTATCTTGCCTAACTTTGTGTTGGAGAACTACCCCTTAGGATTTGAGATTGATTGTGCTATTTGTGTTATGTGAAAGCCGTGTACGCAAGGTGAAGAATGGGTACACGGGTTATATATGGTATTTGACCGGTTTAGGTTATTCAGATTCTTTCCCATACCTTTAATTGAATTTCCATAACATGTTATATCCCTCATTGTTAATCAACTCTTAGATGTGTTAATCTACCCTTACATTCTTGATTTGACATTGTTAATACTAGTTCTACCTCTTACTTCTTGTTCTGCTCTTATATGCTCTGTTGAAGTTATTGCCTTCATTATTGTCTTGTTACATCTTTAATTGTTGAATTACTTGTAATTGAAGTTGTTATTTAGTGAAATATCTTATTGTTGAGTTATTGATGTTGAAGTTGAGAAAAGCTGTTATTGCATTAAAGTGAAGTTTTTAATTGTTATTGTTAAGATTCTTGTGTTATTGTTATTGTTAAGATTCTTGTTCACATTTTGGCTGAGCCATGGTTATTTGTTGTGGAAACATTTATACTGTTGATTCTTTTGGCAAGCTGTGGCCTATGGGCACTTGTGGTGCGAGTTGTGATTATGTTATTTTATTGATACGCATGCGGTGGTATAAGACTAGGGGTTGATACGCATGCGGTCAGATAAGGTGGGCTTGATACGCGTGTTGCTAATAAGGGAACTACTTGAAGCCACACGATGTAATAAGGTAGCATAAAACGCGGGAAGCTAATGTAAGGCTCCCGCATTGATACAAGAAATATTGTGATTTAAATTAGGAAACGTGAGTACGAGGTGGTACCTAGGTTGTGATTCTTGTTGCGAACTTCATATTGAAAAGAATTATTGGTTAAACCGTTTTTGTTGCTTTAATGTTTCCTTGTCATACCAGTTTTGTGCGTATTGATTATTTGAGGTTCTTATTAATTGCTTCCTTCTTGTTGTCTCTCTGCTTACAATTCCATCATTAGTTTACATCATTAGACATCTTTGTTATCATTCATTTCTCTATTCCAATAGTTCTCCTTATTCAATTTTCGTTCTGCTCATTACGTCCTAGTATGTGCTTGACCTGGCCTCGTCACTACTCTATCGAGGTTAGGCATGATTCTTATTGGGTACCTTTGTGGTGTACTCATACAACTCTTCTACACATCTTTTTGTGCATATTCAGGTACCTTTGCATGTGTTGTACGTTAGTGATTGACTTGTTAGCTGGCTTCCGGAGACTCAAGGTATACCTGCTTGCGTCAGCAGGCCTCGAAGTCACCTTCTGGTTTTAGACTTTCCACTATTTAATTCTTATCCCAAAATAGTATTGTATTACCGGACTATTAGTACATTCTTGTAGAGCTTATGATTATGTGACACCAGGTTTTGGGGAAGCGTTGGCTATTGCACAATTGAGTTTTATTATAATAGTGTATTGGTTTAATTTGAGGTTTTAGTATTATTTCCGCTATTTCTCTATGCAAGTTAGGCTTACCTTGTCTTGGAGACTACTCGCCAGAACGACATCCTAAAGTGAGAAGTGGGTGTCGGACAAGTTGGTATCACAGCTCTAGGTTCATAGGTGTTATGAGTCATAAGCAGGTTTAGTAGAGTCTTGTGGATCGGTACGGAGACGTTTGTACTTATCTTTGAAAGGCTACGGAAATGTTAGGAAACTTCCACCTCTTTGCTTCTTTATCGTACACATTAGATGACTTCGAAATCTAAATCTTTACTTTCTATTCTCTCACAGATGGTCAGGACACACACTGCTGGATCCGACTATCAGACACTCGTGCCCCTACTAGAGCCGCGATAGGCCGAGTCCGAGAAAGAGGTCGAGGAGGGGCACATGGTGCAGCTAGAGCACCTGTCGAGCTACGATTGAGGAGCCGCCAGTTGATCCAGTTGGGGGACCGGCACCCGAGGCACCTGTTGTCACCCCTGCACTTCAGGAGACCCTAATACAATTCTTGAGCATGTTCAGTACTGTAGCTCGGGCGGGGTTGATTCCACTTGACCAGCTAGATCGTAGGCTGGGGGAGGAGCTTAGACTCCCCTGGCCCGTACCCTAGAGCAGCAAGTGCATGTTGATCAGATCCCAGAGGTTATGTCAACGCAGCCTATTGTTTCGGTTCAACCCGAGGTTAAAACAGTGGCATCTGAGGAGGAGCAACTCAGACTTGAGAGGCTCAAGAAGTATCATCCTTCTACTTGCAGTATCTTAGGTTCGGAGGATGCACAGGTTTTCTAGATAAGTGCTACTGTGTTCTCCACACCATGGTTATTGTGGAGACAAGCTGAGTTGCTTTTACTACATTCCAACTTTCAGGAGCATAGTATCAGTGGCGGCGAGTTAGACGAGGGTAGCCAAGCCATGCAGCTTCACTCAAATGGACAAAGTTTTCAGAGATTTTCTTGAGAAAATTTGTTCCCTAGACCCTTTGGGATGCATGGCGCGCAGAGTTTAAGCAGCTGTGCCAGGGAGTTATGCCGGTGTCAGAGTATCTAATCAAATTCAGTGAGTTGTCCTAACATGCACCTACCTTGGTTTCTACAGTCAGGGAGCGAGTCCGCTGATTCATCGATGGGCTCAACTATGGCTCAAGAGTTGGAGACAGATACTCCGTACCAGCAGGTGGTAGAGATCGCGCGGAGATTACAAGGTATGCAGGGATGTGAGAGGGAGGACAGGGAAGCCAAGAGGCCTCAGGATTCTGGAGGATATAGTGGTATCCGCGCCCCAGCTGCATCCCGTCATGGTAGAGGCTATGTGAGCCATCCAGTTCATTCCGCACTTCCAGCTTCTAGTGGTGCTTTGGCTATTCTGATGCGCCAGGTTTCCCACTTTGATCAGCTACTTTCTAATGCACCTTCTACATTAGGTGGCTTTAGTGGTCAGTCCAGCCGACCATGCCCGAGTCAATTTCAGCAGCCATGTATACCGACAGCTTGCTTTGGTTGTGGTGACGCCAGATATATTTTCAGGGAATACCTTGGACTCAGGAGGGGTGCACCTCCACAGACTACTCAGGCTCCACGGATTCCACCTGGCCCACAGACTACACAGGCCATGGTTGCTGCTCTAGTTGCTACTCGACCAGCACAGCCAGCCAGGGGTGGGGGTCAGGTGGGTAGAGGTCACCCTAAAGGGGGAGGCCAAGCTAGATTCCATGCTTTTCCAGGCAGGACAGTGGCAGTCGCATTAGAGGCAGTCATTACACGTGTGGTTCCGATTTGTCATAGGGATGCGTCAGTCTTATTTGATTCGGGATCCACTTATTCATATGTATCTACTTACTTTGCTCCGTAGTTAGATATATCTCGTGATTCTTTGAGTTCTCCTATTTATGTGTCCACGCTTGTGGAAGATTCTATTGTTTTGGACCGTGTGCATCGGTCGTGTTTAGTTGTTATTGGTGGTTTTGAGACCTGAGTTGATTTATTGCTATTCAATATGCTAGACTTTAATGTGATCTTGTGCATGGACTGGTTGTCGCCCTAACATGCTATTCCGAATTGTCACGCCAAGACCGTGACATTGGCTATGCCAGGTTTACCATGGCTAGAGTGGAGAGGTACATTAGATTATATTCCTAGCAGGGTTGTGTCATTTCTAAAGGCTCCGAATGGTTGAGAAGGGGTGCGATGCACATCTAGCCTTTGTTTAGTGTCGACACCCCTACCATTGAGTTAGTTTCGGTAGTGAGAGACTTCCCAGATGTATTTTCAACAGATCTTCCGGGCATGCCGATTTTGGTATTGAGTTGTTGCCAGTCACTCAGCCCATTTCTATCCCACGCTACCGTATGGAACCCTTAGAGTTGAAGGAGTTAAAGGAGCAGTTGCAAGAGTTACTTGATAAGGTTTCATCCATCCTAGTCTTTTTCCGTGGGGTGCTCCAGTTATGTTTGTGAAAAAGAAGGATGGGTCTATGCGCATGCGTATTGATTATTGGCAGTTTAACAAGGTTACAGTGAAGAATAGGTACCCATTACAGTGCATTGTTGACTTATTTGATCAGTTACCAGGTGCCAGAGTGTTTTCGAAGATTGATTTGTAGTCAAGGTATCATAAGTTGAAGATTTGGGATCCGAATATTCCGAAGACTGCCTTTAGGACTAGGTATGGTCACTATGAGTTCCTTGTGATGGCATTTGGGCTGACCAACACCCCAGTAGTATTTATGCACCTACTGAACAATGTATTCCAGCCATATCTTGATTTATTTGTCATTGTGTTTATTGACGACATCTTGGTGTACTGCCGTAGCTGGGAGGATCCTGAGCAACATCTAAGGATCGTACTCCAGACCTTGAGAGAGAAGAAGTTGTATGCAAAATTCTCAAAGTGCGAATTTTTGCTTGATTCAGTGGCATCTTTGGGTCATGTGATGTCGAGTGAGGGGATTAAGGTAGATCCAGAGAAGAATAAAGTAGTTAAGAGTTGGCCCCGACTGTCTTCAGCTACTGAGATTCGGAGTTTCCTTTGTTTGGCTGGATATTATTGTCGTTCCGTACAGGTTTTCACCACCATTGTTGCACCTATGACCAGATTGACCCAAAAGGGTGCTCCATTCAGGTTGTCTGAGTGTGAGGCAAGCTTTCAAAAGCGGAAGACTGCTTTGAATACAAACCCAGTGTTGGTGTTGCCTACTGGTACGAGGTCCTACACTATGTATTGCGATGTGTCACGTGTTTGGCTCGTTGCGGTATTGGTGCAAGACGGAAGGGTGATCGACTATGCGTCTCGATAACTGAAGGTCCATGAGAAGAATTTTCCTGTCCACGACTTAGAATTGGAAGTTATTAGTCATGCTTTGAAGATTTGGCGGCACTATTTTTATGGTGTCCTATATGAGGTCAATTCGAGCAACGGAGTCTACAACATATGCTCAAACAGAAAGATCTTAACTTGCGGCAACAGAGATGGTTAGAGTTTCTTAAAGACTATGATAACCATTATATATCATCCCGGAAAGGTCAACATGGTGGCTGATGCCTTGAGTAGAAAGGCGGAGAGCTTGGGCAGTTTAGCATATCTACCGGCAGCGGTGAGACCACTAGTTGTGGATCTTCAAGCCTTGGCTAATTAGTTTGTGAGATTGGATGTCTCGAAGCCCAGTCGGGTTCTTGCTTGCGTGGTTTATTTGTCTTCTTTATATGATCGCATCAGAGATCGTCAATGTGACAACCCCCATTTGCTTGTCCTTAAGGACACGGTACAGTATGGCAATGCTAAGGAGGTTTCTATTGGAGATGATGGTGTGTTGAGGATGCAGGGCCGATTATGTCTGCCCAATGTAGATGGGTTACGTAAGTTGATCCTTGAGGAGGCATATAGTTCGTGGTACTCCACTCATCTAGGTGCCGCTAAGATGTATCAGCATTTGAGACAACACTATTGGTAGAAGAGAATGAAGAAACATATAGTGGAGTATGTGGCTCGGTGCCTAAATTGTCAGCAAGTGAAGTATGAGCATCAGAGGCCGGGTGGTTTGCTTCAGAGACATGAGATTCCCGAGTGAAAATGGGAGTGTGTGACCGTGGACTTCGTTATTGGGCTCCCACAGACTTTGAAGAAATTTGACATTTCATGGGTGATTGTGGACAGGTTGACCAAGTCGACCCATTTCATTGTGGTGACTACCTATTCTCCAGAGCAGGTGACTTAGATCTGCAATGTAAATTAGGCACACGGGTTAATTTGAGTACAACATTCCACCTCCCAGACGAACGAGCAGTCCAAGCGCACCATTCAGATACTAGAGGATATGCTCTATGCCTGTGTTATGGAATTTAGTGGTTTAAGTTATCAATTCTTGCTGCTTGCGGAGTTTGCCTACAACAACAGCTATTAATCGAGTACTCAGATGGCTCCTTATGAGGCTCTATATGGGAGACACTGTCGTTCTCCAGTTGGTTGGTTTGTGCCAGGAGAGGTATGGTGTTGGGGACATATTTGGTTCGAAACGCCTTGGAGAAATTCAAGTTGATTCAAGATCGGCTTCAGACAACCCAGTCTAGACAGAAAGTTTATGCTGATCGGAAGGTTCGTGATGTAGCATTTACGGTTGGAGAGCGGGTTTTGCTCAGGGGTTTCACCCATGAAGGGTATGATGAGGTTCGGGAAGAAGGGCAAGTTGAGCCCTAGGTATATCGGTCCTTTTGAGATCCTTGAGAGAGTTGGGGAGGTGGCCTACAAGCCTGCATTACCAACTAGCTTATCTGCAGTTCACCTGGTGTTCCACGTTTCTATGCTTCGGAAGTATTATGGTGATCCGTCTCATGTGTTGGACTTCAGCTCAGTCCAATTGGACAAGGATTTGACTTATATTGAGCAGCCAATGGCTATCTTGGACAGACAAGGCCGGAAGTTGAGATCAAAGAACATTGCTTCAGTGAAGGTTCAACGGAGGGGTCATCTGGTCGAGGAGGTGACTTGGGAGACCGAGCACGACATGCCGAGTCTTTATCCTCACCTTTTCATCACTTCAGGTATGTATTTATGCATGTTTGAGGATGAACGTTTGTTTTAAAAAGAGGAGAATGTAACAATCTGATTGGTCATTTTTATAATTGCACCCCGTTTCCCCTTTTGATGCTTCACACATGTGTGTTTATGATTTTATGAATTATTAGGTTGATTAGTTTCGTTCCGAGAAGATTTCAGGTTGAAGTAGACCCTTTGGCTATTAGCTTAGAAGCCTAAGTTGATTATGTCGACCCATGTTTGACTTTTGTGAAAACGACCCCAGAACGGTATTTTGATGGCTTCGATAGCTTCGAATAGTGATTTTTGACTTGGACGTGTGCCCGGAATTGAATTCGGAAGTCCGTAGGTTGACTTGGTTAATTTGCAGAAAATTCACAATTTGAGGTTAAGAATTTTAACCGTAAGTTGACTTTTGGCTATCGGGTTAGGAATTTGATTTTGGGACTTGGAATAGGCCCGTTATGTTATTTAGAACTTGTCTGCAAAATTTGGTATTGTTTGGAGTTGATTTGATGGTATTCGGATGCTTAGTTGCAATTGCAATTGTAGAAGTTCTTGAACTTTAATTCGTAATTCATGTTTTTTTGTGTTCGATTCATAGTTCTAGATGTTATTTTTGTGCTTTGATTGCTCGAGGAAGTTCGTATGATGTTTTTAGACTTGTGTGGATGGTTGGTTTGGAGCCCCGAGGGCTCGGATAAGTTTTGAATGTGTTTCGGAATGGTTTGGACTTAAAATAGAAATCTGGTGTGCTGATGCCTCTGGTTTCGCATTTGCAAACACTAGGGTCACAATTGTAACTTTAGCTGGGGATCACAGTTATCGCAATTACGAAAATGACTTGAGTTGGGCTAGGTTCGCGTTTGCAATGAATGTGTCGCCATTGCGAAGGGAACAGATGCGAACCCATTTTCGCATTTGTGAGATTTTCCCTAAGACTGTCAGTGCCGCAATTGCGCGGGTTCGCATTTGCGACACCTGCAATTGAACAAAAGGCTAGAAAAGTCAGTATTTCATCTCATTTCTCTCATTTTAGAACCCTAGACTCGGTAGGACGCGATTTGGAGAGGGAATTTTCATCTACAAATATTAAGTAAGTGATTATAATTAATTTCCAACTATATTACATGAATATATGTTAGATTTAATATCAAAATTATGTGAATAAAAAAGAAAAAATTGGAAAATTTTGTCAAGTTTTTGAAAAATGAGAATTTAAGGTTTGAGAGTCGATTAGGACTCGAATTTTGAAACTTATCACATATATGGACTCATCAGGTTATGGGTAGTCGGAATCTACCCTTGTACCAGGGTTTTGACCGGGCGAGCCCGAGATTGAATTTTGTAGACTTTTTGGGAAGGGAATAAACTTCATAGCTTTATCTATTGTAATTGTTTTCCCTTGCATTGTTTCATGATATTAAGTGAATTATTGTTAGATATGCGCCATGTGAAGGCGAATTTTAGGAGAAAATCTATTTCCCAGGGCTGAGTTGGCTTAGTTGAGGTAAGTATCTTGCATAAATTTGTGTGGAGGAACTACCCCATAGGACGTGGGATTGATTGTGCAATTTGTGTTTTGTGAAAGTCGTGTAGGCAAGGTGATGAGTGGGTACATGGGTTATGTGTGGTATTTGACCGCTTTAGGTTATTTAGACTATTTTCATGCCTTTAATTGAATTTCCATAACATGTTATATCCCTCATTGTTAATCAACTCTTACATGTGTTAATATACCCTTACATGCTTTATTTGACATTGTTAGCACTTGCTCTACCTCTTACTTGTTATTTTTCTCTCATATGCTATGTTGAAGTTATTGCCTTGTTACATCTTTAATTGTTGAATTACTTGTTATTGAAGTTGTTATTTCGTGAAATATCTTATTGTTGAGTTCTTGGTGTTGAAGTTGAGAAAATTCGTTATCACATTGAGGTGAAGTTGTTAATTGTTGAGTTATCTTTCTTGTTGAGCAATTCACTTTCATTTTGTTATTGTTGAGATTCTTGTGCAAATTGTGGTTGAGCCATGGGTTATTTATTGTGGAAACATTGATATTGTTAATTATTTTCGCAAGTTGTGGCCTATGGGCACTTGTGGTGCGGGTTGTGATGTTGTGTTATTGATACGCATGCGGCGGTATAAGGATAGGGGTTGATACGCATGCGGTGAGATAAGGTGGACTTGATACACATATTTCTTGTAGGGAAACTACTTGAAGCCACACGGTGTGATAGGTCGGGCTAAAACACGGGAAGCTATTTCCGGAAAAACGATTTTCAAAACTAAATGTAAGTCTCCAACGGTGATAGAAGGAAAGATTGTGATTGAAATTGTGGAACGTGAATACGAGGCGGTACCTTGATTGTGATTCTTGTTGTGCACTTCATAATGAAAAGAGTTAATTGTTAAACCGTTCTTGTTGCTTTAATGTTTCCTTGTCATACTAGTTTTTTTTTTTGTATTTGATTATTTGAGGTTCTTATTAATTTCTTCCTTCTTGTTGTTTCTCTGCTTTCAACCATCATTAGTTTACATTATTAGACCGCTTTGTTAGCATTCATTTCTCCATTTTCATTACTTCTCGTTATTATACTTTCGTTCTGCTTATTATATCCTAGTAGGTATCTTGACTTGGCTTCGTCACTACTCTACCGAGGTTAGGCTTGATACTTACTGGGTACCATTATGGTGTACTTACTACGCTTCTGCACATCTTTTTGTGCAGATCTAGGTACGTCCGCCCGTGCTGGACGTTAGTGATTGACTTGTTAGCTGCCTTCCAGAGACTTCAAGGTATACCTGTGCAGCATTCGCAGGCCTCGGAGTCACCTTATGTTTTTAGACTCTTCACTGTTTAATTCTTGTCCCAAAACAGTATTGTTTTTTCTTGTAGAGCTTATGACTCCGTTCCACCATGTTTTGGGCAAGTGTTGGCTATTGTACTGTTGAATTTTGTTATAACAATGTAATGGTTTAATTTGAGGTTTTAGTATTATTTTCACTTTTTCTCTATGCTTGTTAGGCTTACCTAGTCTTAGAGACTAGGTGCCATCACGACATGTTAAGGTGGGAAGTTGGGGTCGTGAAAGCTCAAAATTCCAACTTTCGACTAGAAGCACTGAATCAACCTTGGTCCATCCAAGGCCCGAACCAAACATACGTACAAGTCCAACATTATCATATGAACCTATTAGAACATTTAAACTACCAATCCGGGATCGTTTACTAAAAATATTGACTTTATTCAACTCTTCCAACTTCAAGCAACAACTTAGGAATTAAGTATTCCTAATCACTCTTCAACCCCTCGAATACCAACCAGCCATCCTCACAAGTCATACTAAACCATCCAATAAACCTATGAGAAGTCTCAAATAGAGGAATGGGGTTCTAGAACTTAAAATGACCGATCATGCCATTACATTTTCCACCTCTTAAACAAACATTCATCCTTGAACTCGGTTAAAAATATACTTAGACTGTTGAAAAAAGGTATGGATATCTGCTCCGCATAACTGACTCAATCTCCCAAGTAGCTTTTAGCTTAGTTGTCCTTTTCAAAGCACCTTCATCGAAGCGATATCTTTTGACTTCAGCTTCTGAACCTGCGTGTCCGAAATATCAACCGGCTCCTCTGTCTTATGCCAAATTCTCATCTAGATGTACTTTGTTGAAGTCCAAAACATATGACTTATCTTCATTATACCTCCGAAGCATGGAAACATAAAATACCGAATGTACACCCGATTGGCTAGGAGGCAAAGCAAGCCTATAAGCAACCTCACTCCAATACCTCAAATGGTCCAATAAAACTTACCTTTCTTCCCAAACCAAATCACGCCCTTTATGGGTGAAACTTTAAAAGTACCTTGTCACCCTCCATAAATGCTACGTCATGAACCTTCTTGTCCGCATAACTCTTCTGCTTGCTCTGAGATGTTTGAAGTCAATCTTGAATCAGCATTATTTCACGACCCAAAATCCTACCTTAAGGGCCATGATGGTTATCATATTCCTAAGACAAGGTAAGCCAATCACATAACAAGGTCAACAGAATATAACAACTTAAAAATAAAATAAAGGTTGTGAAATGCCATAACATAACCAAACTTAATATGACAGTCATAAATCCCAAAATCCGGTAATACTGAGTCATAAGCTCTACATAGTATACACAAAGTCTCAAAAATATATCACTGTTTGGGATACAATAAACTATAGCAAATGAAATAAGATGGTGACTCTGAGGCCTACGAGCAGAATAGCAGGTATACCTTGAAATGTCCAACAGTTCGGCACCACTCTCTAATGACCAGCACGATCTGAGGTACCTGGATCTGCATAAAGAATGTGTAGAAGCGTAGTATAAGTACACCACAGTCGGTACCCAGTAAATATCAAGACTAACCTTGGTGGGGTAGTGACGAGGTTCAAGTCAAGATACTCACTAGTCAAATAACCTATACAAGATATCCATATAAAATTGACAACGAACAACATAACAGAATAAATATCAAATAAAAGTGGGGTATGTGATAACATGGCAAATCAACCAACAACTCATAAAACACATAGTGACGTCATTTAAGGAAAACATGGATATATTCAAAACATCAACCCGTTCCAACACATGAATAACATCAAGAATCACCCTGAAATACCACATAACATCATAAACGAGCCACCCTTATATCATTGCGTGAGCTTCACAATGAAATATCTCCCCTTATATAGCTACACGCGCATAAGCCCCCTTATCGCGCCGCATGCGCATCAACAAACACCACCCTTATGTCGTCGCATGCGCATCTCTCCACCCTTATACGCCACACAATAACAATCAACTCGCACAATAAGCCCATATGTGCCACAATATCACAAAACCAACAATATCCCAAAGACACATCGAGCTATAGCCCACGGCTCAACAAAACGATGCACAATAACATGAATATAGTACAAAGGTGTGGGGAATAAAAACTAAAGCATATTCATGTAGAAAATAACCCCAATTCAAGGCATATTAATAGCATATGGTATAATCCGGTCACAAAACCACACATACGCCCGTGTACACACTCGTCACCTTATGACACTTTGTTTCACATAGCACAAACAATGCAATTTAGACAAAATCCTAAGGGGTAATTCCATCACAAAATGTTAGGCAAGACACTTACCTCAAACGAGCTAAACCAATGCTCTAAGAAGCCCTTCCCGCATGTATCAACCTCCGGACGTGTCACGCCCCGACCTCGAGGAGCGCGACCAGCATTCAACCGAGATAACCCGACCAAGCAAGCCTGTATAATGCCTTCTACCCAGATTCACCCATGAATAAAGAGAAGGTATATTTCATTAATTAGACAATGAGAAGGTTACCTAAACAATCCAAATTTCATTATTGTTAGATCTTTATTCAAGATTTCCCAAAATATTACATTACACATTCATATTTTAGTAGTGGAAACATATGATACAAATACAACATTTCTAATTTGACTTCCCAAAACAAAGGTACCACCCACACTATGTCTACGGAGCCTCTAATAGATACAAAAGAGTAGCACGATGGTCCGGCAACAAGGCTCCGACTATACCTCAAAACAATATACATAGAGGACAAGAGATACACGACCCCTAAATTAAATGGGGCTCACCAAGTCAGCTGAGGAGAGGGTGTGCTGCTATCACTGATCAATACCACCTGCTATGGAACCACTTACATCTAATAAAGATGCAGCGCCCCCGGCAAAGAGGACGTTAGTACATATGGAATAGTACTAGTATGTAAAACTAAACACCCTCTCAATAGATCGAGCAACAGTAAAAGGAGAAGGAATCATGAAATCAATAAGAGCCTCAAATAGTATCAAGGTGTCAAGTTAGGAGAACAGTAAATTTCAAGTAAGTTTCAATATTTTTAAGTTAAGAGATCTTTAGTACCGATACACCACCGTGTTTTTAGCATGGAGTCCGATCTCAGCCCGATCGGCTAAGCCATCTCACTCCAAGAAATCCACTCACAACACCACCATGTGCGCGGCATGGCGTCCGATCTCAGCCTGATCGGCTAAGCCGTCTCACAACAATGCTGTGTGGGTCGACATCACATCACATTTCGCTAGAAATAATCTCATCCCATTTAAGGGGAAATATCTCAACACATCAATCCCATCCCATATAAGGTAAAACAATCTCATCACATCAACACGGGAATTTACCCCTCATCACTCCTACACCGGCACATGTAGTTTCGGGGTTAGGTTATTTCGACCAATCCTTCCTCAGTGACTAAATGATACTCCCAAAGAATTTATTATTTAAAGTATTTACAACTCATTTCATAATCTTTCACACATCTTTACATTTCATTGGCACTAAGGGCCACAATTGTAATATCATTCTCAGCACGTCGGCCGTATTTCATATTTCATACTTGCCCTTATAACTTTCAAGCGTTACCATGGATTATCATTAATAAGAGAATTTCAAATCAAACTTTAAGTACACATATGAACAAGCAAGAGTCTTAAGCACATTGAGTTTCTCTTCCACTATTAGGCGTACTAACTTGTAATTAAAACTTGATTTTTAAACCACAACACCTTTGGTACATTGATCATACTAGGTTACATTCTTGGAGGGAATCATGATATTATAGGAACATTTGAAACACATTTTGAGTATATACCTCTTTCAACACATCACTTATTGTTAGAGTAACCAAATCTATTAGGAAGGACTCGGAACATGAGAAATAAGAAGTTGAGCCAATCATAATCAAAACTTACGGGGACATCATGGAATTCGATTTCTACAAGAGTAGTTTAGCCAACATACCTCTCTTAAGCTTCCTTAAATTACTACCATGTTCCGGAAATCTTAACAACTTCAATCTATTAGAAACATGACAAATTTGAACCATAATTAGGAAGATACTCGGGGTTTCAGCTCATTTAAGCATTTTATCAAGTACTAGGTGTGCATTAGGGTTTCAAGGTCCTCCTACGGTGGATTCCTTTACCCCACAATCAATCTCCACTTAAATAGGCCATCCAAAAATACTCCACAACCTTCCTACCACCTTTATTAGTACATGCATGCATAAATAATAACTCTTATTCTCAAAACCTTCTTCCCCATTACCTATTCCCAACCCAAATTTTTAAATTGAAGGCTAGGGCTAGAGTCTTACCTCTTGGATGAAGGACTTATGAGTTATCGCTATGAATTCTTCAGACTTGAACAAAGATTGATGAACTAATAGCTTAGGAATTCTTTTCCTCACTCTAGACCACTTTCCTCTCTAAAAGATATAAGTTTGAACCTTCTAAAATGAACCCTAAGGTTGTTTTATAAAAATGGGGTCGGGTTTTAAAACCAGAAAATGGTCCCTCCGAACTCAGCTCTGCGGTCACAGAGTGCACCGCAGATCAGATCTGCAGCTCACAAAATGGTCTGCAAAAATGGTCCCAAAATCTGAGCTGGTCTGGTCCAGTCTGTGGCCAGGTCTGCGACCCGCATATCAATTGTATGGCTGCATAATGGACCGCAGAATCTCCCTTATGAAATCTTCATGTTGGATCGGTGACGGATGTGCGGCCCGTGAAATGATTATGCAATCACATAGTTGACCGCAAAACAACCCCCAAAATTGGCCCATTTCTCTGCTTCACTCTACGGCGGATCTGCGGTCCGCATATCAGTTATGTGATCGCATAATAGACCGCAAAAATGCCTTGTTCTACAATAATGTTTTCTTCAACTCCCCAATCCTCTGCTTAACCCAAAAAGTCTGTACCACAGCGAGCAAGCTCGCGGCAAAGATTTTCTACTACCCTCAAATACATTAGCCTACCTCGGTACCACGAAACCCTGAATTTTAGGTGAAATTTTACGGGGCATTACATCCTCCCTCACTTAGGATCATTCATCCTGAAATGAGGGTCAAGATCCGCCAATAGTATCGAACGTGACCCAACTACGTCACACACTAGTAGTTCCAAAATTTGACAAACTTCCTAAATTTCCAAAAATTTGCCAGAGTCTCCCCTTGTAATTGGACCTATCCACCTGCCAGAGAATGCCAAAACCAGTCCTAACAGCATGTTCATAAGACAACAATTTAAAACAACATGGAAACAGCACCGGCCACAATGCCATAAACATTACATTACCAAGAAGGAGTATCCTTAACATAAACTGTACAGGGGAAACATAATTTGCAGAAAGTTAGCTTTTAACATCATGGAGACAACTACATCGCTACTCAAGCAAATGAGGATACTTATTCCTCATCTCTTCCTTGGCTTCCCAAGTGGCCTCTTCGACCTATTGGTTTCGCCATAACACTTTCACGAAGGCAATCTCTTTGTTTCTCAGCTTTTGGACTTGCCTATCAAGAATGGAAACTGGAATCTCTTTATAAGTCAATTCCTCATTAACCTTTACAGTCTCAACCATAATAATAAGCGACGGATCTCCAACCACCTTTTTCAACATGGATAATTGAAACATCGGGTGCACGAAAGACATCTCTAGAGGTAGTTCAAACCTGTAAGCAACCTGACCAATCCTCTGAATGATTCTACACGGTCCGACATACCGCAGACTCAATTTTTCTTTCTTACCAAACCGTATTATACCCTCCATGAGGGAAACCCTCAAGAATACCCAATCATTCTCTTGGAACACCAAATCCCTATGAGTACATCCGAATAGAACTTCTGATGACTTTGGGCAGTTTTCAACTGTTCCTTAATGATCTTAACCGTCTCCATAGCGTGATGCATGAGGTCTGGCCCTATCAACTCCGCTTCCCCAATCACGAAACATCCAATGGGAGATCTACATCTCCTACCATATAGAGCCTCGAATGGTTCCATCTGAATGTTAGCATGATAACTGTTGTTGTAGGCAAATTCAATGAGTGGAAAATGATCATCCCAGCTACTACCCTTGAAGTCAAGAACACAAGTGCGCAACATATCCTCAAGCGTCTGAACGGTCCGCTATGCTTGCCCATCGGTCCATGGATGAAAAGTTGTACTAAGATTCACCCGGGCACCACGAAACCCCGAATTTTAGGTGAAATTTTACGGGGCTTTGCAGGACAGCTCAAATCTAGCCAAAACAACTTAATATATCAAAAGAAGCCATAGGAAAAAAACCCCAACCCATAGAGCTATGATCTTGACATAATTATGTAAAGTCAACCTCGAGCCCGTACCTCGAAACCCGGCACAACTCATAAATTCCAAACACCCATTCCAATACGAGTCCAAATATATGTGTTTCATCAAAATCTGATCTAAAATCGACCCCAAGTCATCAATTTTTACTTTAGAAAATTTTTTACTAAAATTCCCGATTTCTTCACTTAGATTCACCAATCAAACGCTAAAATCAAGGTTGGAATCATGAATAATAAATAAATCCAAGTGAAAAATACTAACCCCAATCCAAATTGTAAAATTTCCCTCTAAAATCTCCCAAATCCGAGCTCTATATCTCAAAATATGATAAAGTAACAAAAATCCTCGAAATAGAGTACTTAAGTGATTCTGCCCTGGTAAACACATCACAATCGGGGGACCTACATCGCGATTGCGAAGACCATTTCCATGCCCAACTGCAGACCCTTCTACATGAACACGGGGCCATCCACGCGAACAGGATGTTCAAACCTGCTAGGCCTTTGCAAATGTGGTTGCATGCACACGAATGCAGTCGCATGCACGCGAACGGGAAGACCAAACGCCTACCATCCCCCTAGCCTACCTTCTTCTATGCGAACGTGACGCCCATGTCGTGAATGCGAAGGCCACATCCCCCTATGCTCTGTGAACGTGATCTCCCCTTTGCAAACACGAAGAACAAACACATCTTCCATCAAAATATCCTCCATGAATGTGACTCCCTTGTCGCGATTGCGATGAAGGAAACCAGACACCAGCATCAGCAATCCAAAACAAGAGAAAATTGTCTGAAACCCATCTGAAATACACCCGAGGCCCTTGGGACCCCGTCCGATCACACCAACCAGTCCCAAAACATAACACGAACGTACTCGAGGTCTTAAATCACACAAAATAACATTGAAATCATGAATCGCACCTCAATCAAGCCTAAGGAACTAATCCACATTTCCAAATTCAAAACTTGTGTCGAACATGCCTAAACAACTCGGAATGACCTCAAATATTGCATGAAAGTCCCAAATGACACAGCGTACCTATTCTAACTCCCGAAAACACAATCTAAACCCAATACCATTAAAGTCAACTCTCGGTCAAACCTATCAACCTTCCATACCTTCAACTTTCCAACTTTGACCAAATAGAACTAAATCAAGTTAGGAACCTCCAAATCAAAATCCGAACACGTGCCTAAGTCCAAAATCACCATACAAACCTATTGAAACCATCAAAATACCATTATGGGGTCGTCTATACAAAAGTAAAACTTCGGTCAACTCTTACAACTTAAGCCTCTAACCAAGGGACTAAGTGTCCCAATTGAACCCAAAACTCTCCCGAAACCAAACCAATCACCTGGGCAAGTCACATAATCACAAATACACATACATGGAGCTTCAAAAGGAGAAACGGTGTTGAAATACTCAAAACGACCGACCAAATCATTACGCTTTACCTTCTCCAAGCATCACGTACCAAATGCGTACCTAAAAACCTAGCCTCACCAGGCTGAAACAAACCAACAGGAGAACGACATTGTCTACTATGTCAAGGTTCATACGGAGTCATTTGAGTATTTGACTAATAACTGTTATTGTAAGGAAACTCCGCAAAAGGTAAGGACTGATACCAATGGCCTCCAAAGTCAATCATACAAGCTCGCAACATGTCCTCAAGGATCTGCATAGTCCGCTCTGGCTTACCATCTATCTGCAGGTGAAATGTTGCACTAAGCTCCACCTGCATACCCAACTCCCACTGAACAATTCTCAAAAGTGAAATATGAACAGTGCCACAGTCTGAATTGATAGAAAAAGCATGCCATGAAAACGAACTACCTCTCGAATGTAAATCTGAGCTAACTTCTCTAAAGTATAAGTAGTCAACACTAGTATGAAGTGTGCGGACTTGGTCAACCTATCCACGATGACTCAAATGGCATCAAACTTCCTTATGGTTCGTGGTAACCCTATCACAAAATCCATAGTGCTACATTCCCACTTACACTTCGGTATAACCACCTTCTGAGCCAAACCACCTGGTTTCTGATGTTCATATTTAACTTGCTAGCAATTCAAACATTGTGAAACATGACCAACGATGTTCTTGTTCATCCTCTGCCACCAATAAACTTGCTTCAAGTCCTAATACATCTTCGTAACACCTAGATGAATAGAATACCACGAACTGTGAGCCTTCTGATGTATCAACTCCCCTAAGCCAGCAACATTAAGAACACAAAGCGGGCCCTAAAGTCGCATAACACCATCATATCCAATGACTACCTTCATAGCACCACCTCGCTGCACTGTTTCCATAAGCACTAACAAATGTGGATCATCATATTGGTGAGGCATAATATGCTCAAACAAGGACGACTACGCTACAACACAAGCAAGAAATCTACAGGGTCGAAAATATTCAATCTCACAAATCTATTGGCCAAGGCATGTATATTCATAGCCAAAGACCTCTCCTCAACTAGAATGTCAAACTACCCATACTCTCTACCTTTGTACTCAAGACATCCGCTACCACATTTGTCTTATTCGGATGATACAAGATAGTGATATCATAATCCTTAAGTAACTCAGATGATCACTATAAACCTCATGCGACACACCATACAAGTAATTTCTCAAAATCTTAAGTTCATGCACAATCTCCGCCGACTCCAAAACATGAACTGGATAATTCATCTTATGAGGCTTCAACTGCCATGATGCAAAAGAAATCACCCTACTATCTTGCATAAACACTAACCAATACTAACTCATGAAGCATCAGAATATACCATGTATAACCCTGAACATGTGGGCAATACCAATACAGGGGTTGTAGTCAAAGCAACTTTGAGCTTCTGATAGCTCTCATCGTATTCATCAAACCATCTAAAAGTAACACTTTTCTGAGTCAACTTAGTCAATGAGGCTGCAATGAATGAAAACCCTCCACAAAATGATGATAATATCCTGCCAAACCCAAGAAACTCCCAATCTCTATAGTTGCAGCTTGTCTAGGACAATTCTGAACCACCTCAATATTCTTGGGATCAACCTTAATACCATTACCTAACACTACATGACCCAAGAATGCAACTGAGTTCAACCAAAACTCATGCTTAAGAACTCAGCATAAAGTTGTTTCTTTTTCAAGGTCTAAAGTACAATCCTCAAATGTTTCTCATGCTCCTCTCTACTACGAGAGTAAATCAAGATGTCGTCAATGAAAAGAATCATAAAAGAGTCCAAATAAGGCTTGAACACCCGTTTCATCAAATCTATGAATGACGTTTGAGCATTAGTCAAATCAAATGACATCACCAAGAACTCATAATTACCATTAAGAATCCTGAAAGTCATCTTATGGATATCCGAAGCCATAATCTTCACCTAATGATATCCCAATCTCAAGTCAGTCTTAGGGAACGCCTTAGCACCTTGAAGCTAATCAAACAAATCATTAATATGATGCAATGGATACTTTGTCACGACCCAAACTGGAGGGCCATGACTAGCAACTTGCTGACCACCAACGTACATTTTATCTAACCTTCTTTATTATCTTTTAGGGCTGACGAGATCAATATAAATGGTAGACATGGATCATGGACAACCAACAATAAAATATGATGGCATGAACATACATAACATGGGATGACCAGACAATCAAGAAACTATATATAAGGTACGAGCTACCACGCTACCATGAAAGACTATACAACAAAAACCAGCCAACAAGGCATACCAAACTATACATGAGTCGACACCTGTCTATGAGCCTCTAAGGCAACATAAGTTTACAACATAGCCGGAACAGGGTCCCGACATACCCATAATGTCAATAACAAAAATGCATACCTAGACCACGACAAGTCCGGAGAAGGGATCTCGCCAATCACCGCTGAACTGGACAGCCTACTGTGGTGGGGGAGCTGCACCTGCCTGTCTATCAGGACCTGAAGCACGACATGCAGCGTCCACAAATAAAAGGACGTCAGTACGAATAAAGTACTGAGTATGTAAGGCAGGGAACCATAAGTACGAACAGTATTATAAGTAGGGATAGAGAATATACAACCTGTAACATCTGGGTACCTCTGATGGCTACTGACATGAAATGCATGATACATATGTATATATACATAAAACCTTTAAAACATACGCCTCTGTGGACATCATCATCATCATAGCATACCCAACCATAATAGGCTCGGTAAAAATATACCCAGCCATCATAAGGCTCGGTAGAATCGTACCCGACCACGTGGAGCTCGGTAAAACCCAACTGATCAATGGTTGCACAATAGATGCCGTACCCGGCCGACTATAGTGCGGCTCGGTAGAGTAAAATAGATACATATATATAATGCATGCTCGACTCCTACGGAAATACGTTCTAAACCTTTTGGAGTGACGTAAGGTTAGTAACATCTGTACACCTTATTAGGACTAACTCTTAACCATGAACCTTATAAGAATCAGGAAGTACCAACAACATTTATTACATACAATAAGAGAAGCAACATCAACGTCAATCGTTCCATAAGAGGGGAAACAATGTAAGTACTATTAGCTTCTAAGAGTAGAGTTTCTTTGGAAGCTCGTTCATACATCTTGTACCATCGGAGTCGTGCAAAAAAAGGAAAGGGATAGCCTCACATACCTTGTATATACTGCCCCAATCTCAAGCTATGCAACTATCACAACTCCTTAGTCTACAATAAGAGAAACGATACTATCATTATCATTTAAGCGTCATAACTATTATGTATCGACCACAACCTATTTTACGATGAAACGGACATCACCTCCCTTATATATATGACTTCACACAATTCAATAAAATCACCAAACAGCCCAAACAACATCAATAATAATCATATTGAGCCTCCCAAAACAGTCCACGCACAAGCTAATCACTTCATACATACGATGGCCACCGTAGTCGTGTCAAACGACCCGGAAATGTTACGAAGAACTATCAGCCCACAACCCTAAATCTATATGGTGTTTCTCCACACCCTTTTTCCTCCAAAACTCCACAAAACAGTAGTAAAACACGCAGCACAACAACAACACAAAACAGTCCACAAAACAGTCCGCTACAAGTGAATAACTCGAACTCACAGCTTCCGATCACTATCCTGTGAGTTCTTACATGTATTGAACGAATTACCATGAATTCACAGGAGAAAAAATGTATGAAAGAGAGCATTAAACTTACCTTAATTGTTGGATAGCTCAGTCCTTTCCTTGATTCTTCAAACTCTAGGTATCATCCCCAATTAGAACTTGAAAGAGAGGGAAAATCGATTAGGGTTTGTGTGGGATTTTTAGGGAGGGGTTGCAGGGGTTCAATTTGGTTTTGAAGGTCTGAAATAAGGGTGAAATAACTGATTTTATAATCCCTTAAAATTCCTCTCTTGACCGACTTTGGGACTTTTAACTTTGTCCTCTAATTTTGGCAAGTAGGTGATGCACCTACTTGTCACCTACCAATCTGCGCAGGTCTGCAGAAATAAAATTATCTCTATACTCCGAGATCGTATTGGCAAACGGTTTAATGTGTTGGAAACTAGACTCATAGATCTTTAATTTGGTAGGTAGATCGCCCCGTAATTCCTTGTAAATTGGGAGAAAAGCTTAGAAACATTTGACCTAATGTTTAAGTAAAATTATGAACCTAAGTTGCGACAACTTTTGTCGACTTTTGTTTCATAACTCATTTGACTTCAAGACTTATGATATGGATATTATATGATTCAAATAACTTTAAAAAAACCTCCTGACTGTATTAAGAACCTCTAGGTTTACCCGAAAATATGAGTTACAACATCCTTGATTCGTTTAACTCCTAATACTTGTTAATCACCCTTGTACACCCTTATATCACTTAAGACCAATAGAATTAACTTCTTATCATCTCAAAGATAATTACTTCTTGGATTTATGTTAAATAACATATGGCATGAACTAACACGTGTGGATATGGGTTGTAACATACTTGTTCTTGATAGTGACCTTGTCCAACTGCCGATAATCAATGCACATCCTCATAATACTCTATTTTTTCTTCAAAAATAACACTGGTGCATTCCAAGGAGAAACACTAGGTCCAGTGAACCCCTTTCCAAGAAAATCTTGTAACTTCTCCTTTAATTCCTTCTATTTAGTTGGGACCATATGATATGTTATATATGGGCTGAGTGCCCGGAACCAAGTCAAAACTAAAATCAATATTCCTATTTGATGGTATACCCGACAAAACACCTCCAAAAACTCTCTCATAACCAGTACCAAATCCATAGGAGGAACCTCTCCGCTAGAATCTTGAATAAAAGCTAAATATGCTTAGACATCCCTTCTCAACCATACACTGATCTTTCAAAAATAAGATCACTTTACCTATAGAATAACCAAGTGACTCCCTCTACTCTAATCTAAGCAACCCAGGCATAGCTAAAGTCACAGTCTTGGCGTGAAAATCCAAGATAGCATGATATAAAAATAACCAATACATGCCACGAATCACATCAAGATCCACCATGTCCAACAAAAAAAGATCAACCATCGTATTATACCTATTAACAGTAACTACACAAGACCGATAAACCCAATCCACCATAATAGAGTTTTTAATAGGTTACAAATAAATATGAATATCCAATGAATCGCGAGTCAAAAACAAATATAATACAAAGTAAGATGACACATACGCATAAGTAGAACCTGGATCAATAAAATAGAATCATCTCTATGACAGACTAGAATAATACCTGTAATGACTACATCGAATGCAACCGCCTCTAGCCTACAGGAAAAGCATAGCAACGAGCCTAACCACCACCCTCCTGGCCTCCTCCTCTAGGAACACGTCTAAGTGCCTAACCTCCAATATTAGATGGTTGGCAAGATGGTGTAGCAACTGGGACTGGAATCATAGCCTGAGTACCCTGGTGAGATATACCACTCCGAAGCCTAGGACAATCCCTCCTCATATGCCTTGGATCTCCACACTCAGAGCAATTTCTTTTTTAGTGTGGCTGATGGGACTGAGTTTGCCCTAACGAGAAAATAACCACTAAAATAATCCTTCCTTGGAGATGCACTATAAGAACCATGTGTGGGAGGTGCACTGTATGACGATTGTCCTAAATGAGTACTCTAGAACCATGCTAACTAGAGAGCCACGAGAGATCTAGAGTGCTGACTAAAATGGCCTGCTATGATGGCCTCTACCATAATGTCGATGGCATCCAGAGTAGGCACCACTAAATCCTCTAGTACCGCGAGGATTATTGGCCTTTCCCTCCTCCTTCTCCTGCCTAGCAATCTGTGACTCTAGTGGAAAGTAGTCTTAGTCTCAATTACTCGGCCCATCCCATACCTGATACCATAGTTGAGACTCTTAACAAAATCTTCCCAGCCTTGGAAGGAATCAGAAAATATGCATAGTGCGACACCTCTATGAACCGTATCTCGTACTCAATAGTTGTCATGCCATCCTGCTACAAGTGCACAAACTGGCTATGTAACTCATCTTGCCTCGTGAGTTTAATGAAATTCTCTAGGAAGAGAGTAGAAAACTGAGTCCAAGTGAGAGGATGTGACCTGCTAATCTGGCCTACTCATAAGTCTATCACCACCTATTGGCTGGCCCTCTTAACTAAAAAATAGTAAAATAGACTATCCAAGTTGCGCAAAATTTCATGACACCTATTTAAGAAATCTTGAGCATCACATGTGGGATCACCATCAAAACATGGAGGATCTAACTTCTAGAACTAATACATCCTATTCTACACATCAACGGACATAGCAGGCCTAACCTCCAACCTAGCTACAGCAATCGGCTAAACTAACCCACAGGTTGAACAAGCGGAACTCCCAGAGTATGAAGCATAGTGGTGACCTGCTCTAGAGTGTGAGTAGTTCGGGTATGTGCTCCACCTCCAGCCTGAGAAGTAGCTACGACCGTAGGAATCATCCCGGCTTGTACTATTCTATCGAAGTAACTTAGAGTACGGACCATAGTGTCCTGAAGAATGGAGTATAAATGAAATCCTCAGGGACTTGAGCTGGTTCAGGTGGAATAATCTGATACGGAGCCTGGTCCGCCTCTGGAGTTATAGGTGGCTCCTTAGAAATGGATCTAGCACGAGAACGAGTAGATGCATATGCTCCATTTCTAGGTGTTGTTGCACGTGTCTTGGTTTGGGCTCCAGCCCTACCTGTTCCCAAGCCTCTATCTCTATTAGTGGTTGGAAACTAGGGCATTGACTCTTGCTAACTAGCTACAGATAATGTGTCTTCACCTTCTGTGAGAGAATAAACAAATAATGGTTCAAATTTCAAGATGAAACAAACTCGTACGATAGATAAAGAAGGAAAGTGAAGTTTCTTAAATGTCCCATAACCTCTCGAATGTAAGTATAGACGTCCCGTACAATTCTGCAACACTCTACTAGACATGCTCATAACTCGTAGAACCCATGAACCTAAAGCTCTGATACCAACTTTATTTAGGGCCAAAATCCCACCATGACCGTGATGGCACTTAATTCAATCCGCTAAGTCAGCAAATTGTCATAATCAAACAAATCTGAACATAACAAGATATAATAAGTTGTCATATCATAAATAAAGCATATTAAGTCTCACAACAACTATCCAAGTAGAAAAATACTACAAATAACTCCAAAAATCTAGCAATACGAAATCATAAGCTACTAAGAGGAAATACATTTGAGTCTAAAAATACAAGAGTAATTTTGAATAAGATAACGGTATGATAATAAAAAAAAAGTGACTTCAAGGGTCTACGATTGATCAAGTAACACTACCTCGACTCTCTTGAATCAGCTACTGGGTACGCTCCTAAGATCCACTACTGTCAATACTATAATCTGCACAAAAATATGCAGATGTGTAGTATAAGTACAAAGATGATATGTACTCAGTAACTATCAAGACTAACCTCGGTAAAGTAGCGGTGAAGTTCAAGTCACATGATACTCAATAACAAATATTCCTAAACAAATAAAGCATATACATAGCAAGAGAATGGAAAGAAATATTCAATGAATTAGAGATCTAAGTCATGAATAATACTATCTTGCCTATTCAATGTATATAATAGAGGCATGAATTAGAGATCTAAGTCATGAATAATACTATCTTGCCTATTCAATGCATATAATAGAGGCATTAAGTAGCATATTAGAAGATATGAATAGAAAGCATACAGAATGCATGATATGATATAACGGATTCACATAAGATCGAGCTTTCACCTTTATGTTCAACTCATCGACCAATACCATCACAAACCGACACTCATCAGTGTCTCACAACTCTGCACGTATCCACCATGAGAGAAATACAGGAGAGCCCTAGGGAGATGGATCCATATTTACACGTTGCACCACAAAAACCACATGTCATAACCATAACTGCATGACATAAACCTCGTGCCACAATAATAATCGCACGGCATAAAAATCGTGCCACGATAATATCAAACCGCTCATAATGTCTAAATGTGCCATAGTCATATCAATATCAAGATCCTCATCTCCAAGGATGTATACATATGCTTAAGAAATATTAATAAGATGCACAAGAACATAATAAATAAAGATGTGGATGTGTGTTCACGATATAAAGTATGGCGACGGCTAAATAAAGTATACCAACAATCTCAAGAATACCCCACCATGGCCAAATAAGATTTCATAATCCTAAAAAAATAATTTCTAGTATAAATAAATAGTCTCATGTAGTCATACAATCAAATAAAGCACAAGTCTAGAAGAACACACAACGAAACAAGATATAAGGAAGTCTAAAGTCCATCTCGAGCATGAATAAACTATGACACCCGCATATATTCTTGTCACCTCGTATATATGTTGGCTCTAAAACATTACAATTATGCAAATAAGCTCATATTTTAAGGTGATTTTCCTCAGACCAAGATTAGACAAGATACTTACCTTTTTTCAGGACAAGCTTTAGCTTCCAATCACGCCTTTCCTCTATTTGTTACCTCCAAAAACTCAGAATCTAGCCAAATAATACTTAACGAGGCTAAATAAAGTCATAGAAACTAATTCCAAATAATAAAGCTTCGATCCTTCACTAAATCTCAAAAAGTAGACAAGAACTCAAAATTTCACTCCTAGATCCATATTTTAGGAGTAGAAATATATGAAAAATGAAGATATATGATCAAATTCAAGTAAAAGTTACCTACCCTCATGATTGTACTGAAATCTCTCTTCAAAATCTCTTCCTCTCATTTTCTAAAAATAAAAAATGGTGAAACATAAACTAACTCTCTGTCATGACCCAAAATACAACTAGTCGTGACGGCACCTAACCCAACCCGCTAGGTAAGCCAATTAACAATAACTCAATTTAAATTAAATTTATTGAGAAATAAATTATGATATAACTCAACTTTTATACAACAATCGACGGACTGGTAGTACAAATCATGAGCTTCTAAGACTTAGAGTTTACAAATCTGGTATGAAATAAATATATCATTTGTTCGAAATATACATAAACGGATTTATAAATATAAAAAGCTACCAAGAAAAAGAGGCAGCTATAACTGAAATGCAGGTACATCTTCAATGCCAGCTCCCGCCATACAGGGTAACGTCAGCTCCAAAATTTGATACATACAAGAACACGTCCATCCCTCTTGGGCATGGGGACGATGTTCGAAATCCAATCAGAATTAATGAAATAAGTATAATAGTAACAAGACAAACTAACTCTTCTAAAACCTGAAATGGGGAAGGAGAAAGAAAGGAAGGACTAGTGCTTATTTTGAAAAGCTCACTGAGCAATTCAAGAAAATCAGTTTCTCTCCACTACACAGAGAAAAAAATAAGTTAACCAACCGAGCAGGCTGGTCAATCTCAGAGATCTTATCGGCCGGCAAACCAGAGACGGACAACCACTGCAAGCTGCAGAAGTGTAGTATGAGTGCAACCGACCCCATGTACTCAAAAAGTAACAAACCTAACCTTAGGTTGAAGACGAGCTCAAAAAACGGTCAGAGTCTGACACCAATAACCAAAAACAACTCGTAACAATATAATGAAACCAGTACAAGTAAACACTCAAAAGATATTATGCTTAGCTCGTTTACAGTTACGGAAAAATAGGCATGCTTTTTAGGTATAACAGTAAAACCCAAATCTTTCACCGGGATTACCAAAATATGAGTATATCAGAAAATTATGATTTTTCCCAAACTTTCAACAACAGATAAGATATTTTATTATCAGATAGCCTGAGAAAAGTGCATCTCTATGCCTACATGTCAATATGCATGTTAATCATCAATTATCATATACTGTCTAGCATGAGTAACATACATCTCAATGCCTAGATGTCAAATGTACATGTCAGATGATGAACGTCACAATACCGTATAGCATGAGGAAAAATGCAACTCTATGCCTACATGCCAAGTATGCATGTCAAATGAATGATTTCATGGTAGTACTCCCATGTACTCTCACCCTCAACATACTCAAGTTGTCTTTCTCATTTGCCCACTTCATCACACACACACAATCACTCAGCGCTGTATAGGTACTGGTTCATAAGCTCCTCACCAAGGTATGCATGTATATGTGTGTGTGTGTGTGTGTGTATGTATATATATATATATATATATATATTATATATATATATACATGCGCTCACTACTGGTATGTCAGACTCCGGACGGGCGGATCTTGCCCAAGCACTAATCAAAAGCCTATAAGGCATGTTGTGGGGTGTAGCCCGATCCACAATAATAATAATAGTCACAAAGCTAATATAGCCTACTGCAGCGTGCAGCCCGATCCACAATAACACTCATAACACAGCTCTCAGGTCCACCTCAGTCATCAATCTCTCAAGTCTCAAGGGCTCGCAATCTCGTACAACTCAGCCCAAACAATGATAACATATGATGTAACAATGAATGATGAATAGAGACTGAGATATGATACGCAAACGACGGATCAAGACTGAGTATATAATTACAGTTAGAGCAGTCCTCATTAGGTCTCAACCGAATAAACACATTGCCTAAAATGATTTCTCACGTGAATCACAGCTCAATTACTCTAACAAGTAGGAATTACATGGATTGAACAAGATATAACAACAAAACAAGTCCGGTCATAGATTAATAGTCAACTTGATTCATGATTTTCTTGATGCCTCATACGCGAACGCGGACTGTAACCAACACAAATGTATGCAAACGTGTTCTTGATGACGCGAACGCGAAGAAGAAAATTACTCCGTTCCATAATTCCTCTACGCGATCACAATGCTCTGCAGACACAATAGCAATCAGTAATACAACAAGCATCCGAAATAATCTGAACCACATCCGAAGCTCACCTGAGCCCCTTTGGACCCCGTTCAAACATACCAACAAGTTCTAAAATATACACGGACCTATTCGAGGCCTTAAATCACACATAACAACTACAAAATCATGAATCACACCTCAAATCAAACTTTATGAACTTTTGAACTTTCAACTTCCAAAACTCGTGCTGAACCATATCAAATCAACCGGGAATGACCTTATATTTTGCACACAAGTCAAAAATGACATAAGGAAGCTATTCCAATTCTCGGAACCACAAAATCTGAACCCGAAATATCAAAGTCAACTCTGAGTCAAGCCTATGAACTTTCCAAAGCTTCAAATTGCCAACTTTTGCCAAATAGTGCCGAAACCTTTTAGAAACATTCAAATGCAAATACGGGCATACGCTCAAGTCCACGATTACCATCCGGACCTAACGAAAGCATCAAAACTCCGATCCAAGATGATATACTCAAAAATCAAATTTGGTCAACTCTTCCAACTTAAAGCTTCTTAGTTCATAATCATTATTCCGAATCAATCCCGAATCACCAGAAAGCCAAAACCGGCGATTCACACAAGTCACGACACATCATATGAAGCTACTCAAGACTTCAAAAAGCTTAACGGAATGTAAATTCTCAAAACAACCGACTGGGTTGTTATACTCCCGGAATCTTGAAATAAAATACCCCCGGAGACAAAATGAATTTTGTTTGTGACCAGTACCTTCGTGATCACAAAGATCCACCAGCCGACACTTAGCAACCGCGAAGACCAACTTCCCTGGCCCCAGAATCCTTGTATGACTTCACGATCCTGATGCTTCTTCAGCCTACACTATGCAATCACGAGCCTAACCATATGGTCGCGAAGAATAAGACCACACCTACCACCAGCCTTTTTCGCAATCGCAACACATGCTACATGATCGGTAAAATCACCATTGACAGTAGAAAAACCAACAATCCGCTTAGCTCAACAAGATCCAAAATTACTGTGAAACTCAACCGAGCCCCCCGGGACCCTGTTCAATCATCCTAACACGTCCGTATACAATATACAAACTTGTGTAACATCACAAAATACTAATAAAAATATCAAAACCAAGAATTATACATCAACCCAAGAATCTCAAATCCTCTCAAGTTCAAAATTCCAACTTTCGACCTCGGGCAACCGAGACCTAACCAAACATACGTAAAAATCTAAAATCGTCACTAACCTATTGGATTTAAAATACCATACGGAGCCGTTTACTCAAAATTTTAACTTTGGTCAACTTTTACAACTTCAAGCCTTGACTTGGGAACTAAGCATTCCAAATCATCTCTGAACCCCTCAAAAATCAAACCACTCATCCTCACAAGTCATAAATCATCCAAAAAAACTTTGGTAAGTCTCAAATAAGTTAATGGGGTTCTAAAACTCAAAACGATGTGTTAGATCGTTATATTTACGGAGATTAAATATTGGCACAATAATTTCATTTTAGAAAAATCTCAAATATAAAAGAGTAGCTTTTGGATGAAACTATGAAAGAGCATACAAAGTTTTACTGAGAAGCAGCACAGGTTTTGTGTTGGAGATGTACAAGCTGCGAAATACCATATATTTACAATGTGAGATCAGGATGGAACCAAACCTCTTTTTCACTAAATGCGGCTAATGGTATTTGACTAATAGCAAACAGAAAAGGATAGGTCCCATGGTTTCGTAGTCCAAGGACAATTAGAGTGGTCGGTCAATGTTGTCTTAAAAACTGTTTTTTTAGGTAGGAACATAATAATAGTATGTTTAATCCTGAAAGTCGTTGTTTTTTGCTTTCCTTTTTGAGAATGCTACTGTTTTTGAGGTTTAATCTTCCCAAGGTCTTTCAGGAAGAGAGAATTTATTTGTGTTGTATTCTAAGGGGTTCCCAAGAACCTTATCATCATGAGATAACTATACAGATTATGTACTCATGTTCTATTCACTTAGCTTTGCTTGTTCTATAGATACTGGTTATCTGTTGGTGCACAACCGTCAGATCGTGTCCACCATCTTCTGTTCTGAGCAGGCGTAATACCTCCTCCAGCTATGCTGGAAATGGGACAGAAAGGTGGTCCGTGGGACACTCACCAGTTAATCATATGACTGGACATGTCATGACACCTGAAAGTGCTAAGAGTGTTGATCCATAAGTTGGTTCTAAAGCTGACGCGGATGACAAGGAGTAGCATCAACTGGTTACATCCTTTACTACTTCAACTTGAAGACTAATCCTTTTTTCGTTCGAGGGAGGAGGGGTTTACGTGTGTAATGACCCCGACCGGTCGTTTTGAGCTCTAGCATGTCATTCGGCGGTTTGAGGCCTTGAATAGCTTCACTTCATGTATTATGACTTGCACGCGTGATTGGCATCGAATTTCGAGAAGTTCGAAGTTTATTTGGAAGCACAATTCTCAATTCGGAAGCTTTAAGTTGAAAGAGTTGACCAAGGTTTGGCTTTTGTGTAAACGACCTTGGATTGGAGTTTTGACGGTTTGTTAGGTCCAGATGGTGATTTTGGACTTAGATGTATATTGGATTTGGATTTGGAGGTCCATAGGTTGATTTGATGCTTTTTGTCAAACGTTGGAAGATTGAAGGCTTGGAAGCTTGATAGGTTTGACTGAGAGTTGACTTTGTTGATATCGGATTCGAATTGTAGTTCTGGGAGTTGTTGTAGGTCCGTTGTGTCATTTGGGACTTGCATGAAAAATTTGAGGTCATTCCGGGTTGATTTGACATGGTTCGGCATGAGTTTTAGAAGTTTAAAAGTTCATTAGTTCATTAGGCTTGAATTGATGTGCGACTCATAGTTTTAATGTTGTTTGGTGTGATTTTAGGCCTTGAGTAGGTTCGTGTTGTGTTTTGGGACTGGTTGGTGTGATTGGACGGGGTCGCGGGGGCCTCGAGTGTGTTTCGGATGGGTTTGGGTTATGTCGTGCTCTTATTTGATGTTCGGCGTCCTTTCTTTGCACATAAAGGGTACTATATTGAGAAAATGACCTTTGGTTTGTGATTAGATTAAACCATTAGATCTATATCATAATTTCGGAACCATAGCAACAAGAATCATTGAATTCTAAGGTAGTATGAGAGAGTTATGCACATTTTCGTGTCGAGAAAGATTGTTGATTTCTGGTGCGAACTTTAGTTATCGCAAATGCGAGAAATATCCCGCGAAGACGAAGAAGGAATTCTAGGTTGACCGGTCAACCCAAAAATTTTCTCTTCGCGAACACAAAGGTGTCCCGCAAATGCGTAGAAGAAAAATCACTTGGGCAGTGTCTTAAATGAGCAAACCGAGCATTTTAGTATTTTGAGCATATCTTGAGTTCTAGAGCTCCGTTTGAAATGATTTTTATGGTGTTGTTCTCGTCTCAACAAGGGGGGTAAATATATAACCTTTATTTTGATTTTTTTCCCATGATATATCAGTGGGTTATTATTTTTATCCATATTTGAATTGTAGAAATTGGGATTTTGAGCCCGAAAGTTGAGAAATGATAAACTCATGATTTGTGGGTCAATTGATGGATGAAATTTGATGCTTTTTCTGGATATAGACTACATAAGTTATGGATAATATTTATATTTGATAATTTTCGGAATCCGGACAAATAGCCCACGGGATTGACTTTGTTGACTTTTCAAGCAGAGTTGGAAATGGATATAAATAGTTAAACTACGAGTATTAGAGTATATTTTGATTGGTTTGCACGTTGTTTGATTAGTTTCGGATCATTTGGCATCAATTTGAGGTGTTAGAGAGGCGTTGGAGCCGGTTATCGAATTTCAGAGCGAGGTAAGTCTCTTGTCTAACTTTGTGAGGTGGAAACTATCTCGTAGGTACTGTATTTGTTACGTGCTACTTGTTATGGGAGTTACGTACGTACGATGTGACGAGAGTTCATATGTAGGTAAAATCATGCTTATGTCCGGATAGACTTAGGACTTTATCATGCGATATTTGTATTACCTGAACTCAACTTGTTAGTTTAATTTCCATAAACATGTAAATGTAATTTGATTAGAGATCATGTTAGAATGAACCTCATTACCTTGAGGTCTTTGGGGCGATATTTGATCGCTGGTAATAGTTATGCTTACTTTATGTTCCTATTCTTGTGTTGCAAACACATGACTCGCAATTTGATAAGTTTCTTCTCTTCCTGTGGATTGAGCCGAACGCCTCGGAAGTATATTTGAGATGCATCTATGGTTCGCCCCAGTCGACCCTCGCCAGTGTACACATTATTCTGAATTGGGCCGTACGACCTCGGCATAACTCGTGCGTTATATCGCTAGGAGTCTGAATAATCATGAGATTTCCCTTTTAGTTGAGACATGGCATTTATAATTGATACTCCTTATCTGTTTGAGATAGCACTTGATATTTCTTACCTGTTGAGATAGTATATGAGATTTGAGAAATTTATATTGTCATAATTGTAACACCCTCCCCCCTTAGGAACATTCGTCCTCGAATGTAAGGGTTTACGAGGAGTCGAATTCATCATGGATTTCTTGACGGAAATTTCCGGCTAAGTTTCCTCTATGAAATGGACACTAGCAAAACTGGCAAGCAGATAAACACAACCTATGGCCTTACAAGGCCATACAAAGCATTATAGCTACGTACATTATCCGCATATCACCATTTTGTATTAAGAAAGAGTATTTTCAAGTTATTGTTTCCCTCATAGAGCTGTTCCACCTTCTAATGCATCATGTGTTCCCCTAGCATACTCGTTATCTTTATTCTGGAACAGGTAAGGGTATTTAGACTGCATCTCCTCTTCTGTTTTCCATGTCATTTCTTCCATATTCTTTTTCCTCCACAATACTTTGACAGAAGCTAAATCCTTTGTTCTCAGCTTTCGGACTTGTCGATCTAATATAGCCACTGGCATTTCTTCATATGATAGATCCTTTGTAACTTGTACATCTTTGATAGGGACGACTCGAGAAGGGTCTCCAATACATTTCCTCAACATAGATACGTGAAATACCGGATGGACAAATTCTAATTCAGATGGCAATTCTAACTCATAAGCAACCTGTCTAATTCGTTGAAGAATTTTGTACGGCCCGATATACCGCGGATTCAATTTACCCTTCTTCCCAAAACGCTTAACACCCTTCATCAGCGAGATCTTCAGAAAACCGAATCACCAACCTCAAATTCCAGGTCACGACGTCGGACATTGGAATAAGATTTTTGCCTGCTTTGGGCCGTCTTCAGTCGCTCTTGTATCACTTTCACCTTCTCAATAGCTTGGTGAATCAAGTCTGGCCCATATAATTCTGTCTCACCGACTTCGAACCATCTAACTGGTGACCTACATCTCCTCCTGTACAGTGCCTCGTACGGAGCCATTTTAATACTGGAATGGTAACTATTATTGTAGGCGAATTCAATGAGTGCCAGGTGATCATCCCAGTTCCCCTTGAAATCTAGAACACATGCTCGTAGCATATCATCAAGTGTTTGGATGGTACGTTCAGCCTGTCCATCAATCTGTGGATGGAATGCCGTGCTGAGATTCACTTGTGTGCCTAAACCCTTCTGAAACGACCTCCAAAAGTTAGCCGTAAATTGAGCTCCTCGGTCTGATATAATAGACACCGGCACACCATGAAGCCTAAAAATCTCCTTGATATACAGCTTCGCATAGTCTTCAGCTGTGTAAGTTGTCTTAACTGGCAGAAAATGGGCACATTTTGTAAGTCGATCAACTATCACCCAGATGGAGTCAAACTTATGATAAGAGCGAGGTAACCCAACAATGAAATCTATATTAATCACCTCCCATTTCCAGGTCGGAATTTCTATATTTTGAATCAATCCACCAAGTTTCTGATGCTCAATCATTACTTGTTGACAATTAGGGCACTGGGATACAAATTCTACAATAGACCTCTTCATGTTATCCCACCAATACTGCTCTTTAATGTCATGATACATCTTTGTCGAATCGGGATGGATGGAATATCGGGACTGATGGATCTCAATCATAATCTTCTCTCGCAACCCTGCTACATTAGGCACACATAATCGGCCCTGATATCTTAGTGCCCCATCTCCTCCAATCTCAAAAGCCGTAATTTTACACTGCTGAACGCTCTCTCTCAATCGTACTAAGGTAGGATCTTGATACTGCCGTGCTTTTACCTCGGTTACCAAAGATGATTCTGATGTATTCTGTATAGTAACACCTCCGTCATCCGAGTCTAACAATCTGACTCTCATATTGGCAAGTTGATGAAGCTCTTTAGTCAATCCTTGTCTTCTTCACTCAATGTGCACTAGGCTTCCCGTTGACTTACGACTGAGAGTGCCTGCCACAACATTGGCTTTACCGGGATGGTACAATATCTCGACATCGTAATCTTTCAGTAGTTCAAGCCACCTACGCTGTCTCATATTCAACTCCTTCTGGTTGAAGATGTATTGTAAACTTTTGTGATCTGTGTAGATGTCAACATGGACACCGTATAAATAGTGCCGCCAAATCTTTAAAGCATAAATTACTGCAGCCAATTCCAAATCATGAGTCGGGTAATTATTTTCATGCTTGTTTAATTGTCTTGATGCATAAGCAATTACCTTCCCATGTTGCATCAATACGCACCCCAAACCTGCACCTGAAGCATCACAATATACCACATACCCTTTTGTTCCTTCTGGGAGGGTAAGCACTGGGTCGGAGGTCAATCGATTCTTTAGTTCTTGGAAACTATGTTTACAAGCGTCGGACCATTGATACTTGGTAGCTTTCCGTGTCAACTTAGTCAATGGGGCTGATATAGAGGAAAATCCTTCTACAAACCTCCTATAATATCCTGCTAGCCCTAGAAAACTGTGGACCTCTGACGGTGTTGTAGGTCTTGGCCAATTTTTCACTGCATCGATCTTTTGAATGTCAACACTAATACCCTCGCCAGATATCACATGGCCAAGGAATGCTACTGAGTTCAGCCAGAATTCACATTTGGAGAGCTTAGTATATAACTTATGATCCCGAAGGTCTGTAATACTATCCGCAAGTGGCCCATATGTTCTGTCTCTGAACGAGAATACACCAGAATGTCATCAATGAATACAATCACGAACACATCGAGATAGGGCCTGAATACACTATTCATGAGATCCATAAAAGCTATTGGGGCATTTGTTAGCCCAAACGACATTACCAAGAACTCAAAAATGCCCATATCTTGTCCGGAAGGCTGTTTTTGGAATATCCTTCTCCTTGACCCTCACCTGATGATACCCTGAACGTAAGTCAATCTTGGAAAAATACTTGGCACCCTGGAGTTGGTCGAACAGGTCGTCAATCCTTGGAAGTGGATATTTGTTCTTTATAGTAAACTTATTCAACTGTCGATAATCCATACACATCCTTAACGACCCGTCTTTCTTTCGCACGAACAAGACTGGCGCACCCCAAGGTGAAGTGCTAGGCCTAATGAAGCCCTTATCCAGCAAGTCCTTCAACTGCACCTTCAACTCTCGCAACTCTGTCGGGGCCATCCTGTATGGAGGGATAGATATCGGTTGAGTATCAGGCAACACATCAATGCTAAACTCAATCTCCCTTTCAGGAGGAAGACCTGGGAGTTCATCAGGGAAAACATCCGGAAATTCATTAACCACGGGGATTTATTGTAGGGTAGGCAGCTTCGCCTCCGCTTCCCTAACGCGAACGAGATGATAAATGTAACCCTTTGAGATCATCTTCCTTGCCTTAAGATAGGAAATAAACATACCTTTCAGCGTAGCAATGTTCCCCTTCCATTCGATGACGGGTTCACCAGGAAACCGAAACCTAACCATCTTCGTACGACAATCAACATTTGCATAGCATGAGGCCATCCAGTCCATTCCCATTATCACATCGAAATCAACCATTTCTAACTCAAATAAATTCGCCGAGGTTTGATGACTACAAATCATCACTGTACAACCTCTATATACCCTTCTAGCAATCACTAATTCTCCTATCGGAGTAGATACCGCAAGTGGGTTACTTATTAATTCAGGTTCGACACCAAAGTTTTAGCCACAAAGGGTGTAACATATGATAATGTAGATCCCAGATCAATCAACGCATATACATCATAAGAAAACACAGACAATATACCTGTAACAACATCCGGAGATGACTCGAGATCCTGCCGACCTATTAGAGCATAGGTTCGATTTTGAGTACCACTCGAACTCAGCACCTATACCTCTACCACGACCTGTCGGCTGCTGAAAACCCCGTGCTGGAGGTCGAATTGATGAGGAAGAACCAGCCACAGATCCAGTCGGCTGAGCCATACCACCACCTCCTCTGTTAGGACGATCCCGCCTCATATAGCTAGGCTGTCCGCAAGAATAGCATACATTGGAACCTCGACGACACAATCCAACGTGGGCCTTGCCGCACTGATCACAACGAGCTGTTGGGGGTCTCGTCATACTAGTATCCCGATGATATCGTGAGCCCGATGTCCGCGAACGCTGGCCTGAACCAGAATAGGTAAATTGATCATACTGAGGCCTCTGAAGGCGTGGAGGAGCACTAGTTATAGATGGCACCAAACTCCTCGAAGACTGGGGTGTGACACTACCTCGAAAGTCACCAGAATACCCCGTAAATATTGCCCTCTTATGCTGGCCCCTTTCCTGCTCCCTGTCTGCCCTTTGCTAGCGCTTACAATCCTCTAGTATCTGGGCATAAGCCTGAATATGGGAAATATCCATGCCCTCTGTCAAGGAGGCTGTCGTGCACTCATTTATCAGATGTGGTCCCAATCCGTTCACGAACAGGTGCACCCTATCGCTCATCTCGGCCACTATATGGGGAGCATACCTTGCTAAAGAATCAAACTGCATACTATACTCTCGCACACTCATATTACCCTGTCGAAGGTTCAAGAACTTATCAGCTCTAGCTCGTCGTATCTCAACTGGCAGGTAGTGACAGCGAAACGCCTCAGAAAATTCCTTCCACACAGGTGGGGGAGCACTCGGACCCCTGGATCTCTCCCAACTATCATACCAGAAAACTTCTAAATCCCGTAACCGATAAGAAGCCAACTCTACTGCCTCCGTATCACTAGCATGCATAACCCGCAGTGTACGATAAAACTGATCAATAAAAGTCTGCGGGTCCTCCTTGGGGTCTGACCCGGTAAAAACTGGAGGATCTAGATTAATAAAATCCCGAACTCTCGCACTAACCGATTTATCAGCAGCACCGGTATTCTGTCTCTGAGCCTGAGAAGCTACCAATCTAGTCAACAACTATACCGCACTCCGCATATCCTGGTCTGTAGTACCAGATGGAGGAACTGGAGATGCTGGAGATGCTGGGTGCCTTCTTATATCCTCTGGAGGAGAAGGAGTAAATGAGGTCTGAGACAGCATCTCGCTCTGAGGCTCACTATGGCCTGCTCTGGCGGGAGGCACCTGACTGGTACCCTCTCCCGCAGTTGTATCAAGACGTCTACTAATCACTTGCTTCCTAGTCGTGGGCATCGCTGAAAAGAATATGGTTAATATCAGAGACAAAAATTTACGACTCAGCTCTGCGCACGATCTAGATTCTGGAAAAAGGTAACAACCCTAAATGTCATGCAGCCTCCTGATTATAAATATGGTGCGCTACACATCCATAATCAAGACTCTACTAGACACGGCTCATAGACAACCCCTAGGACAGACCTGCTCTGATACACAGTTTGTCACGACCCGAACCGGAGGGCCATGACAGGCACCTGGGCCTTACTTGCCGAGTACCAACGTACATTTTATCTAACCTTTATTATTACCTACAAGGGCCAATGAGATCAATATAATTAGCAGAAAATAATCCCATGATAATGACATAACCATGTACTTCCAGATAATGACATAAACATATATATAACATGACCGACAAGGCTGTAATGCAAAACTATACAACAAAATAAATTTCCCGACAAGGCAATTTCTAACTATACATGAGTTAACCCTTGTCTATGAGCCTCTACCAGAACATAAGTGATGCAACTGTGTTGGAATAGTGCCTCGACATGCCCATAATGCCTATGACAAAATGTATACCAAGACCACAGCAAGTCCGAAGGAGGGATCTCGCCAATATCCGTTGAACTGGGCAGCCTACTGTGGTGGGGGAGCCTCGTCTATATGTCTGTCTGGACCTGCAGCATGACATGCAGCATCCACAAATAAAAGGATGTCGGTACGAACAAAGTACTGAGTATGTAAGACAGGAAAACATAATATAAGAACAGTAATATGCATCGGGATAAGAAACATACAACATGTACCATCTGAGAGCCTCTGAGGGCGACTAACCATGAAGTGCCTGATATGCATATGCATATACTTATATCCTTTGTAAAATCATCATATATATATATATATAGATATATATACACACGCCTCTGTGGGCCTCATCATCATCATATACATACGCCTTTGTGGGCCTCATCGTCATCATACCCAACTGATCAGTGGTTGCACAATAGGTGCCATACCCGGCCGACTATAGCGCGGCTCGGTAGAGTAAAATAGCTTCTAATTATAGCGCGGCTCAGTAGAGTAAAATAGATACATATATATAGTTGCACAATAGGTGTCATACCCGGCCGACTATAGCGTGGCTCGGTAGAGTAAAATAGATAATGCATGCTGGACTCATTGGAATCACACTTTGAACCTTTCGGAGTGGCGTAAGGTCAAATAAGTAACATCAACATCAATCCTCCCATAAGAGGGGAAACAATATAAGTACTACTACCTTCTAATAATAGAGTATCTTTGGGGGCTCGTTCATTGCATTATGTACAATCAGAGTCGTGCAAAAGAAGGAAAGGGACAGTATCACATACCTTGTATATACTTCCCAACCTCAAGCTATGAATATTCCACGACTCCTTAGTCTACAATAAGAGAAATGACACTACCGTTATAGTTTAAGCGTCGTAACTATTATGTATCAACTGTAACCTATTTTGCGATAAAACGGACAGCACCTCCCCTATATATATGACTTCCCACAATTTAACACAATCACCAAAAAGCCCAAACAACATCAATAATAATCATATTAAGCCTCCCAAAACTGTCCAACAACCAACAACATTACTAGCAAGCCTTTCGACGTATATCTCACAACTTCTAGCATCAACAACTGAGCCGTAACTTGGATAATCTTAAATACATGTAGGGTAAGAGGTTCCTTACCTTTAAACAGAAATAAAAACTCCAATTGGCCCTTAATTGACCATGAAATATCCCTTCAATGCTTCCACAAGAACAAGGAAGCGAAGCTAGCAATCAATTAGGGTTTTTCGGTACTAGAATCACTTTAGAAGACTTGAAATTATCTAGGGTTGATATTTAAACATGAGGGAGTATTTTACAGAATACAACCAACTTAAAAAAACCTCCCACACGAGCTGGAACAACACAAAAATCAGCAACAACAAGAGGAATAAGGAACATACAAGCGCCACGGGATTCCCGACACTTGATTTGTATTGTTAGCCCTTTGTTTTGGTCTTGTATCATGAGAGAACCTTGAGAGGGTGTTCTTAGGGTTCTAAGCTCTGAATATACTGAAAACAAATGACTTAAAACGAGGTTGAGGCGTTATATATATATCCATATGTCTTAAACCGCCTATGTGGGTCCCATAGAGAGGTGCTTGGCGCAGTCTAACGAAAATGCGAATATCTCCCAATTCTGAGATCGTATCGACGAACGGTTTAATGCGTTTGGAAACTAGACTCATAGATATTCAATTTGGTAGGTAGATCACCCCATAATTCCAAGTAAATTGGGAGAAAAGCTTAGTGACATTTGACCTAAAGTATGAGTAAAATTATGAACGTAAGTTGCGACTACTTTTGTCGACTTTTGCTTCATAACTCGTTTGACTTCAAAACTTATGAAATGGATATTATATGATTCAAATACCTTAAAACATGTCCTCTTGGTAATATTGATCACCTCTCGATTTACCCGAAAATATGAGTCACAACATCTCGGGCGTCATGATGGCGCCTACTAGTGAAAGCTAGGCAAGCCAGTCAATCGGACTAATTACCACGTTTCTATTTAAAAACTCATTACATCACAAATGCATCAACTGAAAAGCAGTAATTCAACAAGCGAAATAAACACAAAGTTAATACTTTACACAACTATCACCAATAAACTATCCACAACGGTCTACCCAAGATCTGGTGTCACAGTTTCACAGACTATCTAAGAGTACAATAAACAGGGTCTGAAGAATATAACAAAATGTTGTTTCTGGATTATATAGGAGAAACAGATACAAGAAAAGGGCGGGGGACTCCAAGGTCCGCGGACGTCTGCAGAACTACCTTAGGTCGCCTGAAAATCAGAGGCTGGAAGATTTCCACTGATCATAGCCTGCGGCACTGAAATCTGCACAAAAGAGTGCAGAGTGTAGTATCAGCACAACCGACCCCATGTGCTGCTAAGTGCCTGGCCTAACCCCGGCGAGGTAGTGACGAGGCTAGGACCAGACTCCAGATAAACCTGTGCAATTTTAAGCATATAGGTATCTACAGCAGAAGATAAAATATATAAACAACTTCAACAGGGAAAAGAAAGCATACATCAGAATGACAGACAAATGAAGCAAAAGGAATTATCAAAGAGTAAGAAGGAAAACTGCAATTTAGCTTTTAACACAAACAAAATGGAATACAATCCACCCTTTTTCCTCCAGTAACCTCTTGTTGCAGGCGTGCAACCCGTTCCCACTTACAGTAACCTCTTGTGGCAGGCGTGCCACCCGCTCCCACTTACAATATATACTGTGGTAGGCGTACCACCCGCTCCCACATACATAATACCTCGTGGCAGGCGTGCCACCCGCTCCCACTTTCATCATCACAACAATCACAAGAAGTCCCGGCAAGGGATCAAATAAACATAACAACTTCCCAGCAAGGGAACAAATAACAGCAACACAATCATCCTGGCCAGGGGGAAATTCAGCTATAACCAAACCAAACTTGACTTCTATTTAGCTCAATCAATGTCAGTACTCAATTACAGTCAATATCCTACAACTAACCTCCCAACCCAATTATTATTTCGTTGATTCTAGACATGACTTTACAAACGTGACACTAGACCCTTTAAACTTCTAACAGACTCCTAAAACATTACCCACAATTTTGACACTGAACCCTTTAAACTTCTAACGGACTCCTAAAACACTACCCACAATTTTGACACTGGACCTCTTCGACTCCTAACAATTCTTACTCAACTAATCTAGTTGACCATCAACTTTATGCCGAATAGAAAAAACTTTGTGGTAGGCGTACCATCCACCCTTAATTCATAACATCTTGTGGCAGGCGTGCCACCCGCTCCCACATGCAACATATCATAACAATCCAAGGAAAATATTCAACAATTTGAAACGATAGTCACACAACGATTAACCATATACGACCTACGGTCATGCGTGACACCAACATTTAGACACTCGTAACCATGTCTATACGTTGTTCTCAACAAGGAGCAATTTAACAAACAAGACACGATTTCTAATCCCTCAAGCTAAGGTTAGAACAAACATTTACCTCACTCTGCAACAAGTTCCTAGACATCCAACAATTCCTCAAGCCCAACCTTTTATGGGTGCTCACGAACTTTAGGTGGACACAATCGAGGCTAACGAGCTACAACTTGGTAGGGTGCCTTAACTCAGCTGAAATCTTGGTACAACTTACAGCAATTTGAGCCGGGTCTTGGGTTAGAGAGTGGGGTTTCCTGTAATTAATGTTGGGGCTTGAAGGGAGTGATTCCACGGTTCTCTTTCGGCTTAAATTGGGGCTATTTACGACGAGTTGCAGCTGGTTCTTGGTGGGTTTAAATGGGAAGAGCTGGGTTGGTAATTGGAGGTTGATGAATATATTGCGGATATGTTTCTCACGGATTTTGGGGTTGTTTTCAAGGTGATTTGGAGGTTGATTGTTTGAGGGTGTTTTGGAGAGGTTTCTGAGGTAATTGACGAAATAAGGGGGTTTTTGCATGTTAGGGTTCCTAGTTCCTATTTATAGTGGGTCAAAATTTGGAACAAATTAAAAGTTCAGGTGTCCAGGGTGCGATCTCATTCTGGCCGCAAACTCAACATGCGGTCCGCATTTGGACCGCATTTCTGGCATGGCATTTGGCCCAAAACTCTGCCTCACTCTGCGATCTCACTGTGGTATTTGCGGTTCGCATTTGAGGAATGCGGTCCGCATTTCTCGCCGCATTTTTGACATAAGACTTGTCAAGTTCTCTATTCCAATCTGCGATACAGGCAGCCAAATTTGCGGTCCGCATTCCTGAAATGTGGTCCGCATTTCAGACAGCATTTCTGGCATGAATCTTGCCCAGAAATCTGTCCGAGTATGCGATGCCTGTCTAAGATATGCTGTCTGCATCTCTGAAATGCGATCGCATATCCTGCATTACTTACCATTTTGAACTCTTTTTCTTAATTATTGGATTCTTATACCTCATACCCTTCAAAAATATTAAAATTGCACAATTACAAAGAGGAATTTGCACTTAAAACAAGCCAAATCAGAACGATTAGTATCATAGGTGTTTCTACGACACATCGGGTCATTATATTCTCCCCCTCTAAGACAACCGTTCGTCCTCGAAGGGGCAGGATAAAGAAGTACCTGAGTCGGGGAAAAGATGTGGATAACGGCTCCGCATATCGGACTCGGACTCCCAGGTCGATGCCTCTGGTGGCTGACCTCTCCACTGAACACGAACAGAAGGAAAACTCTTCGATCTCAGCTGACGGACTTGTCGGTCTAGAATGGCTACCGGTTCCTCCTCATAAGACAAGTCCTTGTCCAGCTGAACGGTGCTGAAGTCTAGCACGTGAGTTGGATCGCCGTGATATTTCTGGAGCATGGACACATGAAAAACTGGATGCACGGCTGATAAGCTTGGCGGCAATGCAAGCCTATAAGCTAACTCCCCCACTCGATCAAGAATTTTGAATGGTCCAATAAACCTAGGGCTAAGCTTGCCCCTCTTCCCAAATCTCATCACGCCTTTCATGGGCGACACCCGGAGTATTACCCGCTGGCCAACCATAAAAGACATATCTCGGGCCTTGCGATCCGCATAGCTCTTTTTCTAGGACTGAGCCGTACAAAGCCTTTCCTGAATGATTTTGACCTTGTTCAAGGCCTCCTGAACCAGATCTGTTCCTAGCAACCGAGCCTCTCCTGGCTCAAACCACCCAACCGGAGTTCGACACCGCCTACCATATAATGCTTCATAGGGAGCCATCTGAATGCTCGACTGGTAGCTGTTATTGTAGGCGAACTCTGCTAATGGCAAAAACTGGTCCCACGACCCTCCAAAGTCAATGACACAAACTCGGAGCATATCCTCCAATATCTGAACAGTCTGCTCGGACTGTCCGTCCATCTGAGGATGAAACGCTGTGCTCAACTCAACCTGGGTGCCCAACTCCCGTTGGACTTCCCTCCAGAAACGTGAAGTAAACTGCGTACCCCGGTCCGAAATAATAGATACTGGCACACCATGAAGGCGAACAATCTCCCGAATGTAAATCTCGGCTAACCTCTCCGATGAATAGGAGACTGCCAGTGGGATGAAATGTGCTGACTTGGTCAGCCTTTCAACAATGACCCAAATTGCGTCGAACTTCTTCCGGGTCTGCGAAAGTCCAACAACGAAATCCATAGTGATCCGTTCCCACTTCCACTGCGGGAGTTCAATTCTCTGGAACAGTCCACCAGGTCGCTGATGCTCGCACTTGACCTGCTGGCAATTCAAACACCGAGCCACGTATGCAACTATATCCTTCTTCATTCCACGCCACCACTAATGTTGTCGCAAATCCCGATACATCTTTGCGGCGCCCGGATGAATAGAATACCTGGAGCTATGGGCCTCTTTCAAAATTAACTCCCGAAGTCCCTCTACATTGGGCACACAAACTCGACCCCGTAATCTTAAAATTCCTTCGTTGCCTAAGTTGACTTGCTTGGCACCCCCTTGCTGCACCGTGTCCCTAAGAACACACAAATGAGGATCATCAAACTGTTGATCACGTATTCGTTCCAACAATGAAGAATGAGCGACCGTGTAAGCTAATACCCGATTAGGCTTAGAAATATCCAATCTCACAAATCGATTGGCCAAAGTCTGAACGTCCAAAGCAAGTGGTCTTTCACTGACAGGAATATAGGCAAGACTGCCCATACTAGCTGACTTTCTACTCCAGGCATCAGCCACCAAGTTGGCCTTTCCCGGGTGGTATAGGATAGTGATATCATAGTCCTTTAACATCTCTAACTACCTCCTCTGCCTCAAATTTATTTTCTTGAACAGGTACTGAAGGCTCTTATGATCCGTGAACACTTCACACGGCACGCCATATAAGTAGTGCCTCCAAATCTTCAAGGCGTGAATTATAGCCGCCAAATCTAAATCATGCGCCGAGTAGTTTTTCTCATGAACCTTCAACTGGCTCGAAGCATAGGCAATGACCTTGCCCTCTTGCATTAACACTGCACCAAGCCCAATACGAGAGGCATCACAATAAACTGTGTAAGGCCCTGAGCCTGTGGGCAAGACTAACACTGGTGCTGTGGTCAGAGATGTCTTGAGCTTCTGAAAGCTCGCCTCACACTCATCCGACCACCCAAACTGGGCACCTTTCTGGGTCAACTTGGTCATCGAGGCTGCAATAGATAAAAACCCCTCTACAAACCAACGATAGTATCCTGCCAATCCCAAGAAACTCTGGATCTCCGCAACTGACGGCGGCCTAGGCCAGTTCTTGACTACTTCAATCTTTTTCGGATAAACCTGAATACCCTCTGCCGATACAATATGTCCCAGAAATGTAACCGAACTCAACCAGAATTCACGCTTTGAAAACATAGCATACAACCGACTATCCCTCAGGGTCTGAAGAATCACTCTGAGATGCTGTGCATGCTCCTCCTGGCCGCGGGAATATACCAGGATGTCGTCGATGAAAACTATCACGAACGAATCAAGGTAAGGTCTGAACACTCGGTTCATCAAGTCCATAAAAGCTGCTGGGGCATTAGTCAACCCAAATGACATAATTAAGAATTCATAGTGCCCGTACCGAGTACGGAAAGCTGTCTTAGGGACATCGGATGCCCTAATCTTCAACTGATGGTAGCCAGACCTCAAATCGATCTTTGAGAATACCCTGGCACCCTGGAGCTGGTCAAACAAATCATAGATCCTCGGCAATGGATACTTATTCTTGATCATAACCTTGTTCAATTGCCGATAATCGATGCACATTCTCACTGACCCGTCCTTCTTTTTAACAAACAACACCGGCGCACCCCAAGGTGAAACACTGGGTCTAATAAAACCCTTCTCGAGCAACTCCTGCAACTGCTCTTTCAATTCCTTTAACTCTGGCGGGGTCATACGATACGGCAGAATAGAAATGGGTTGAGTGCCCGGAGCCACATCAATGCAAAAGTCAATATCCCTGTCGGGTGGCATCCCCAGCAGGTCGGATGGAAAACCCTCGGGAAACTCACGAACCACGGGCACAGATTCAATAAAGAGGACCTCAGCACTGGAACCCGAACATGAGCCAGATAAGCCAAACACCCCTTCTCGACCATACGCCGAGCCTTCATATAAGAGATAATGCTACGAGTGGAATTACCAGGAGTCCCTTTCCACTCCAAATGGGCGCATACCCGGTAAAGCTAAGGTCATAGTCTTGGCATCGCAGTCCAGGATGGCGTGGTAAGGTGATAACAAGTCCATCCCCAATATGACATCAAAATCGACCATGTCTAAAAGCAATAAGTCTGCGGGTCTCAAAACCCCCAATCACTACCTCACAGGAACGATGGACTCGATCTACCACAATGGAATCACTCACCGGGGTAGACACATAAACAACAGCACTCAATGAATCACTAGGCATGGCCAGATACGGTGCAAAATAAAATGAGACGTACGAGTAAGTAGACCCTGGATCAAATAATGCTGAAGCATCGTTAGCGCAGACCAGAACCGTACCTGTAATCACTGCATCCAAAGCCTCTGCCTCAGGCCGGGCTGGGAAAGCATAACATCGGGGCTGAGCCCCACCACCCTGAGCCACATCTCTAGGACGGCCTGCTGCTGGCTGGCCCCCACCTCTGCCGACCTGAGCTCCACCTCCAGTACCCCTACCTCTACCTCTAGCACCTCTACCCCCCACCTCTAGCTAGCTGGGCGGGCTGCGGAACATCTGGTGTCTGTGCCATAACACGGGAATCCTGGGGTGGAGAGTTACTTAAAGCACGACGGCAATACCTAGCAATGTGCCTTGTGTCGCCACACATATAACAAGCCTTAGGCTGCCGACTCTGGAAACTCTATAGCGGTTGTGCACTGATAGACTGCTGATCGGAATACTGCATCTGAGAAGCGTGGTTGCCTGAAGCATTGTGAGAAACCTGGAGAGCTGACTGAAAGGACCTAGGAGGATGGCCTCTACCATATGAATCTCTACTTCCAGACGAAGTACCAATAAATCTGCCTGAATGATGGGGTCTCTTATCCGACCCATGACCACCTCCGTGTGATAGGACCACCTCGACTCTGCGAGCCACATTGACCGCCTCCTGGAAGATAATCTCACTACCAGTCTCCCTAGCCATCTGAAGGCGAATCGGTTGAATGAGATCGTTAATAAATCTTCTCACCCTCTCCCTCTCTGTAGGAAGTATGATGAGATCATGTCGAGCCAAGTCGATGAACCTGGACTCATACTGGGTAACAGTCATGGACCCCTGTTGAAGGCGCTCGAACTGCCTCCGGTAAGCCTCTGTCTGAGTGACGGGGAGAAACTTCTCCAGAAACAACTCTGTAAACTGCTCCCAAGTCAAAGATGGCGAACCGGCTGGCCTGGTCAAGCAATAATCCCTCCACCAAGTATTGGCGGATCCGGATAGGCGAAATGCCGCGAAGTCTACTCCGTTGGTCTCAACAATGCCCATATTCCTGAGGATCTCGTGGCAGCTGTATAGGAAGTCCTGGGGATCCTCCGAAGAAGCACCGCTGAAGGTAGTGGTGGGACTTGAGCTGGGCCCACCGGAGCTGCTGGGGTCGGAACCTCCTCGTCAAGATCAATCTGAGGTTCCGCCACTGGTGCTACTGCAGGAGGCTGAGTCCTGCCCCTGCCTGGACCCCTAGCACGACCTCAGCCTCGCCCTCTACCCCACATGGGAGCTGTTGTCCGAGGCTCGGGCTGCGGAGCAATAGATGAGGAAGCGCGTGTTCTGGCCATCTGCGAAGGAACAGAGTAGGAATCCAATTAGCATTTGAGAGCAAATCGCACGACAAGAATGAACAAACCTCACGTCTGTAGCCTCTGGGGGATAAATATAGACGTCTCCGTACCGATCCCTCAGACTCTACCGAGTTTTTCTGTGAACTTTAAGGTCTATGTAAAACTAGGGCTCTGATACCAACCTATCATGACCCAGATTTTCCACCCTCGGGCGTCGTGATGGCGCCTACTAGTGAAAGCTAGGCAAGCTAATAAATCGGACTAATTACCACGTTTCTATTTACGAACTCATTACATCACAAATGCATCAACTGAAAAGCAGTAATTCAACAAGCAAAATAAACACAAAGTTAATACTTTACACAACTATCGCCGATAAACTATCCACAACGGTCTACCTAAGATTTGGTGTCACAGTTTCACAGACTATTTAAGAGTACTACAAACAGGGTCTGAAGAATATAACAAAATGTTGTTTCTGGATTACATAGGAGAAACAGATACAAGAAAAGGGCAGGGGACTCCAAGGTCCGCGGACGTCTACAGAACTACCTTGGGTCACCTGAAAAGAAGAGGCTGGAAGCATCCTACTAATCGTAGCGTGCGGCACTGAGATCTGCACAAAAGAGTGCAGAGTGTAATATCAGCACAACCGACCCCATGTGCTGGTAAGTGCCTTGCCTAACCCCGGCGAGGTAGTGACGAGGCTAGGACCAGACTCCAGATAAACCTATGCAATTTTAAGCATATATGTATCTACAGCAGAAGATAAAATACATAAACAACTTAAACAGGGAGAAGAAAGCATACATCAGAACGGCAGAAAAATGAAGCAAAAGGAATCATCAAAGAGTAAGAAGGAAAACTGCAATTTATCTTTTAACACAAACGAAATAGAATACAATCCACCATTTTTCCTCCAGTAACCTCTTGTTGCAGGCGTGCAACCCGTTCCCACTTACAGTAACCTCTTGTGGCAGGCGTGCCACCCGCTCCCACTTACAATATATACTGTGGTAGGCGTACCACCCGCTCCCACTTTCATAATATCTCGTTGCAGGCGTGCCACCCGCTCCCAATTTCATCATCACAACAATCACAAGAAGTCCCGGCAAGGGATCAAATAAACATAACATCTTCCCAGCAAAGGAACAAATAACAGCAACACCATCATCCTGGCCAGGGGGAAATTCAGCTATAACCAAACCAAACTTGACTTCTATTTAGCTCAATCAATGTCAGTACTCAATTACAGTCAATATCCTAAACTAACCTCCCAACCCATTTATCATTTCATTGAGTCTAGACATGACTTTACTAACGTGACACTGGACCCTTTAAACTTCTAACAGACTCCTAAAACACTACCCACAATTTTGACACTGGACCTCTTCGACTCCTAACAATTCTTACTCAACTAATCTAGTTGACCATCAACTTTATGCCGAATAGAAGAAACTTTGTGGTAGGCGTACCACCCGCCCTCAATTCACAACATCTTGTGGCAGGCGTGCCACCCGCTCTCACATGCAACACATCATACCAATCCAAAGAAAATATTCAACAATTTGAAATGATAGTCACACAACGATTAACCATATACGACCCACGGTCATGCGTGACACCAACATTTAGACACTCGTCACCATGCCTATACATTGTTCTCAACAAGGAGCAATTTAACAAACAAGACACGATTTCTAATCCCTCAAGCTAAGGTTAGAACAAACACTTACCTCGCTCTGCAACAACTTCCTAGACATCCAACAATTCCTCAAGCCCAACCTTTTGTGGGTGCTCACGAACTTTAGGTGGACACAATCGAGGCTAACGAGCTACAACTTGGTAGGGTGCCTTAGCTCAGCAGAAATCTTGGTTCAATTTGCAGCAATTTGAGCCGGGTCTTGGGTTAGAGAGTGGGGATTCTTGTAATTGATGTTGGGGCTTGAAGGGATTGATTCCACGGTTCTCTTTCGGCTTAAATTGGGGCTATTTACGACGAGTTGCAGCTGGTTCTTGGTGGGTTTAAATGGGAAGAGCTGGGTTGGTAATTGGAGGTTGATGACTATATTGCGGATATGTTTCTCACAGATTTTGGGGTTGTTTTCAAGGTGATTTGGAGGTTGATTCGCAGGGGTTTGAGGGTGTTTTGGAGAGGTTTCTAAGGTAATTGACGAAATAAGGGGGTTTTTGTATGTTAGGATTCCTAGTTCCTATTTATAGTAGGTCAAAATTCGGAACAAAATAAAAGTTCAGGTGTCCAGAATGCGATCGCATTCTGGCCGCAAACTCAACATGCGGTCCGCATTGGGACCGCATTTCTGGCATGGCATTTGGCCCAAAAGTCTGCCTCACTCTGCGATCTCACTGTGGTATTTGCGGTTTGCATTTGAGGAATGCGGTCCGCATTTCTCGCCGCATTTTTGACGTAAGACTTGTCCAGTTCTCTGTTCCAATCTGCGATACAGGCAGCCAAATTTGCGGTTCGCATTCCTGAAATGCGGTCCGCATTCCAGACAACATTTCTGGCATGAATCTTGCCCAGAAATCTGTCCGAGTATGCGATGCCTGTGCAAGATATGCGATCCGCATGTCTGAAATGCGACCGCATATCCTGCGTTACTTACCATTTTGAACTCTTTTTCTTAATTATTGGATTCTTATACCTCATACCCTGCAAAAATGTTAAAATTGCATAATTACAAAGAGGAATTTGCACTTAAAACAAGCCAAATCTGAACGATTAGTATCATAGGTGTTTCTACGACACATCGGGTCGTTATAACAAAATTCTCATCATCTCAAATGTAACCTCTTCTCGGACATACGTAGACTAACTTATAGTGTAAGTTAACGTATGTAAACAGGGGTTGTAACAATAATGGTTGAGGATTTTTGTTAGTTATAGTTCTTACCTCATTATTGTTGTTGTGTTTCATATTCAATTATAATTTAATATATGGATTCATTGGACCACTAGTAAGTGTCGATGTCGATCCCCCATCACAACTTCTTCGGGGTTAGGCTAGATACTTACTGAGTACATATCGATTTACGTACTCATGCTACACTTCTGCACTTATTGTGCATGTATACTTCTGATAGTCATTTGGGTGCAAGGGCGCAACTATTGAGAGGACTTTACGGTGAGCTGCACCCCATGATACGATCCACAGCACACGGAGTTTCCATCTTATTCATTTATGTTATCTTGTTTATTTTGTATTCCAGCCAGATGTTATATTTGCATTGCACTTCACAGTAGATGCACGTGCACTTGTGACACCGGGTTTTGGGATATTCTAGTATTGTCACCTTTTTATTTTATATCTTATTAATATCATATGTATCCATTATTTTCAATGAATTAATTTCTTTATTAATAAATTTCATGATTCTCAAAAGTAATAAAATTAATAAGTAAGTTGACAGTTCATTGTTGTCTTGTCTAACGGCGATGTTGGGCGCCATCACGACCTATAGCGAGAATTGGGTCGTGACAGGTTGGTATTAGACATCTATGTTCACTTGGGTCTCACGAGTCATGAGCAAGTATAGTAGAGTCTTGTGGATCGGTACGAAGACGTCTGTATGTATCTTCGAGACGCTACTGGGCTGTTAGGACAACTTCCCTTTCTTGATTCCTCATCGTGCGATTTGATTTCATTGAAACTTATGCCTTCTTTTCCTTCTTACTCATTATTATACGACGTTGAGCGCTTGTTATCAATTAGGCATCGAGGAGTGTTAGTGAGGGTGCAGATGTGGTGTAGGATGATTTTCCCTGCGTATTCGGACTTACTATCATCGTCGCCTTGTGGAGGGGTGTTCTGTCATTTCAGCCCAATGTTAGTGTTGCCTACGGTTTCGAGGCTACGCACAGTGTATTGTGATGTTCATGCGTTGTTATCACGTAGTGCTAGTTTAAATGGAATGATTCTTAATTATGTGTCGTGGTAGTGAATGACTCGAGAGGAGGATTATTCAGTTCATGGCTTAGAGGTTCGGCATTTAATCCCAGCGGAGGAGAGGCAATTGGACTATGGATGTTTAGGCTTTCATTGGAGGAGTAGCAAGATTGGACATTTTTGAACTTGGTGGAAATCTTGTTTGTGTTATGGTGTTATCATTCTTGTTTGGACGCATTAAGGTTCCCCAGTATGATGGTCTTCATTTGTTTCCTTCAGGACACGGTGTTATGAAATGGTATCTAAAAAGCGGTTATCGAGGATGACGGTGTGTTGCAACTTCAGGGTCGAATTAGTGTTTCTAATGTCGATGACTCGAGAAAAATGATCTTAATGGGGCATATAGTTGATGGTAATCTATTTGTTCGGGTGCTATAGAGATGGATCATGATTTAAAATAGCATGTTGGCAGTGAAGGATGAGAAAGGACATGGAGGATTATGTCTCGCGGTGGTTGAATTGTTAGCATATCAAGTACGAGCAGCAGAGATCGAGTAGTTTCTTAGGAAGATGGGTTAACCGGAATGGGAGTGGAAGCGTATCATTTGGATTTTTGGTGGTAGGATAGCCACATGCTTTGAGAAAGTTTTGAGTGATTGGGGTTATGGTTGACAAATGACTAAGCCTATGTATTCTGTTTGGGGCAGTTGTTTCTGTACTTAGGAAGTTTGAATGTGAAGGGAAAAGTTTGCCTTATAGAGGAACATGAATCCTTGATCATCGTTTTGGGATGCAGCATGACTTCGAGTTCTGGAATGCATTGTTGGATCTTTAGTGGGAGTTAATGGAAATGAATAGACTTATACAAGTGGTGGGCGAGTGTGGGCTCAGGAGGATTTCCTAATTTCGTGGTGGTTGTAACTAAAAAAATGTCGTTGGAAGATGTCGATATGGAATTACGCAGGTGAGCTATCTCTTATGAGTAGGTTAGTAGTTGCGTGATTTCTGATGAAGGGTACTTGGAGTACCCTTATGTGGCTGAAGGGTACTTGGAGTATTCTGTGTTATCATCGGGTCTGCAGTGCAGTGTTAGAGAAATGGGAGAAACAGCTTCAGATTCGCAGAATATCTAATCAACGTAGGTGTATCAGTTATAGATACTATTGAGTGCATGATGGGGGTATAAAATGGCTTATGGATGTTGAAATGACGTGGTCTCATGATTTGGGTCACTCAGGATGAGTGTTGATTAAGGTCCATTATGTGTTTGAATTGAGGTATTATTTCGAAGGCAAGTCACGAGTAAATCAGAAGAAGCTGAGTCAGTCTAGTAGCGGTTTAGATCAGTATGGTTAAGGAAAGTATCGGTTGATTTGGTGTTGTAAGGATATACAGGTGATTCGTGGCTGAACATGCAGGCTCGATAACCTCCATAATCTGATTAATTTGGAGGTATTTGATTCTGATTGTTTTGCTATGTGTAAATGGGTCCCGGAAGAGTCATGGTGGTTTTGAACACGACTTGAGGTTTGCATTTTCTGCAGTTATGGAGAGTTAGTTATGTGTTGCAGTTCTTCTTCTGAGATGTGTTAAGTGAAAGGTTTCTAGCTGGCGAAGTTTTTATTCTACTGGTTGTTCAGGAGTTATGATGAGATTCATGTACTCTTCTCGCGTAGCAGCATGATAGGTATAGTGAACGGTATGAAATTGGAACTTGAGGATAAAGGTTGCAACCCATTTTGACAAGAATGTCACGAGAGCTGGGGAGAGATCTCAGGTGTTCAGAGTATGCTGGTGCTATTCTTGTGTCGCCCGAGGATGGTGTTCCATGGAAGAGGCAATATGTATTGGATCACAGATTCTTGAATTACATTATAAAAATAGTATGGTTGGTAGCCATAGATGTGCAGATTTTGCTACCCGATGCGGAAGGTTGTGGAAGCATCTCCCACAGAAAGACCATATAAGTATGACATGTCAGTTATTTAAGTGGTAGAGACTCAAATCAGGTATAGAGATTCAAGTACTGTCGCTGATGGGAGAGCTTATGTCTGTGAGACGCTCTATTCCCTTGGTTGCGGATTATGGAACTTGTTCTGAATTGGACAGTAGATTGTATGTGTCATGGATAGGTTCGTTGTGGATCTTTGGAAGGTGATTGACCTATTGTGGGATGACCGGAATCAGCCGGGAGGTCAATGGGTAGGCCTAATGTGAATGTATTTTCTATACCAGATCAGATATACTTATTCGGCACAACATTGCTTATGGATCGGGATGTTATTCCTGCCTTCATCTATTTTAGGTGCTACTGTTTATTGATACGCTCAAATTACACCTTAAGAACAGTGTAAGTGGTCGGTGTCAAATATAATAACCCAACAAGATTGGGGTCGAATCCCATAGGGAATAGGTGTGAAACTTTTACTTAATTAGTGTAGTACTCAACGAAGTCGTAATTCTATCAAGTAATAGTAACCAAAAGGTGTATTGAATTTAAATTTAAAAGAAGACTGATTGCAATATTGTGAATGTAAATAATATGAATTAAAGAAACCAAGTTTGTGTCCCCCTTAATGTAGTATAATGCTATTGATATTAATATTGTATATTTCCAATGAAAGACTTTCTTGATATGCAATTGATTCCTAGTTTACTACCCAATATTTTCCAATAGTTGGATAATATGTCCTCTTTATGATTTTCCCAAATACAAAAGAGTTGTGATTAAGAACAATCAATTAATGCCCAATTAAAACCCACAAAATCCTAAGCGATTTTATTAAACAAGGTTTAAAGCCTTGAGTCTTTGTTATTTACTTCTATCAAATTCTATCCCGCTTTCCCAAGCAAAGATAAAATTAAATGGCGTTTGTTAATGTTTGCAACCACTAACAATTATTTGAAGAATAAGAAGTAAATAAATATCAATCATCCATTGAAACTATATTCAATATCAAAATCCAATAACATCATACCCATCTAGGGTTCACAACCTTAGCGTTTGGAATTAGTTACTCATGCTAAAAACTGAATAACAAAGAATAGTAATTGTCATAATCTTACAAAATAGAAGGTAATTAATCCAAAAAGCTTCCAAGAATTCAAAATAGTTTAAACCTCGTACTTTGTGCTCTCAATTCTGACAAGATGTCCCTTACAAAATCCTATTAAACCTATTTATAAAGGCCCAAAAACCGAGGCGAAGTTCGGACTAATTTGCCCCTGATGTTACTAATGCGGACCGCATTTCTGTCGCAAAACAGAAATGTGGTCCGCAAATCTTCTTCCTCCGTCGCATATCTAGCCCAAGGGTTTTTGCCTTCATCGCATTCTGTAATTGCGGTCCGCATTGAAGAAACGGGAACCCCTTCTGCATCGCAAATCCACCACCCTGTAAACTGCATACTTGATTTGCGGTTGGGTTTGCGGTGCGCATATCGATTATGCGATCGCGAAATGTGATCGCATTCTTTACCCTGACTTTCACTCAAAACTCTGCTTGCATCTGCGATTCCCCAGTGCATGTTTGCGGTTCGCATTCTAGTTTTGTGGTCGCATATGCGACCGCATTCTCAACATGAATAAGTGCCAAGAGTTCTGTCCTCGTTTGCAATTTGGTTGTGAAATATGCGGTTCGCATGTGCTGTTTGCGACCTCATATTCACATCTGCGATGCTGTTGGATTCTTTTCTTGTCTTCAGTTGGCTTTTTGAGCTCTTTTCCGTGCTTTTGGGTCCTTACACTTGATGTACTGCAAATACACTAAAATTACATAAGTATCGATGGAATTTGCACGTAAAACAAGTTAAAATCTACGCAAGTAGTATCAAAATGTGCCGAAATTCCTCGGCACATCAACACCCCCAACTTAAACTCTTGCTTGTCCTCAAGCAACTAAAACGATACTATCCTATTCTAGACTCTACTTACCAAACATGAAACAATACTGACTATGGACGGTGTTTGTTGTTAGTATCTAAAGTATATCTCTTTGAATACTTTACCCTCCCTGAATCATCAGTATATTCAAGGACAACCAATCAGTTTGTGAACTTTGAGCCTCAACAAAGTAACTAAAGGCTACCTTCAGCTGAATACACTTATGCTTTACTCAAAACTCAACTTTCTATCAACCTCGCAGTTCATGTGCCCTCACTAGAAAGAAAGTCCCACTCTCACAATATTTATCATAACAATAAAAAGGGACTAAAGTGCAAATACACTCACTCTCAGAACAAAATTTCAAGTGTCACCACATGCCATACCATAGGCTTGCCCTTATTTTAATTCGTCACCTACTTCTAAGAACACTCGGTTGGAGATCACATAAGGACTTTGTAAGCTTGTAATGTAGGTTTAAGGAAGGGTAGGATAAATATTTAGATATGAGTGACTACATCCTCCTTGAACATTAATTACATTTTCTTTCTTTTTACACTTTGCTTCTTTTCAACCCCATAGCCTCAATGGTGTTTAGTTCCCAAAGTGGCCCCGCCTTAAATGCCTCTCTACTTTCCTTCAGAGCTCCATTATTTTAAATACATATATAACTATTATCTTTTTTCTTTTCTCTCTTTTTTTTTCTTTGGAGCTTTCACAAATTCACATTAGCACACTAAGGTATAAGCTCTCACCCTCACTGCATAACCTTATCCATTTCCATTTTGACCCACACCCTCAACTTAGGCTTTTAGCCCTATTCTCAATGTTCAAGGAAGAACGGGTTCAAAAGAGATAATTGTTTTACGAACGGAAAAGGTTTGTAATGAGGAGGCCAAGGAAAAAGCTAAAAAGGCTCAAATAGGGTAGTAGTGATATTATTTATGCACAGGTAGGCTAAAAAGGCTAAAGAGGTTTCATAAATAAACAAAGAATGCCTAAGATCCTCTCTTCAACTCAATGTAATTATAATAAGCGTCGAAAAACCAACCGGGCAAGTTCTAGATGGTAGAAGCAAACACAAGAACTATTTAAACAAAGAGCTCACACACATGGCACACAAACTGTTCGGTTAACATAGTTCACAGCTTTAGAGTTAACATTTGGCCACTCAAGGCTTTCCTCATTTATAAATACATCATTCTAGGTGGACCTAGAGTTATAGAGTGAGCCTCAAGTTCACACAGTTGATCTGTTAAAAAGGGTATAATCTACACACAGATGCACATACTTGATACTAAACAATTTCACCATCCCGGTCAATATGTCTCCGTGTAATAAACCCGGTTCTACTATTACACCCTTGAAAAAGAACCCGGCAAAGAAAAAATAAGGGGATTTTATTGGCAAACTTAACTTTACTATCTATTTAACTACAACAGTATATATACAGAAATCATTACCCATTTATACATATTTTACAGTTACCAATGTCGCGAAACATACCAGAAAATAGATCAAATATACAGATAAGGCTACCACCCTCAACCTAAATCATGCACTGTCCCCAATGCATAAGAAAAGAAGTTAGAGTGCAAGGGGCTCCCTGGGGCGCATTCGCGCTAAGAGATTCAGTAGCCTATGAATCCTTTGAAGCTACAGGAGGGTTGTGGGACTGAACGAGAGTTGGTGGTGGGGCTGCTGAGCTGCTAGTTTCGCCCACTGGTGGCTGAGTGGCCGATGGGTCTGCAAGGGCGGCCACATCCGCTAGCGAGATCTGTATGGCCCGCTCAATGTTTGCGTGCTCCTCTTCCTCCACTATTGGCACAGAAATCTCTTTGCCCTTCTCCTTAGGGTCATCACCCTCATTGGACCATGAACTAGTATCCTTTGTCTCTTCCCCTTCTAACTCTGATGATTTTCTCGATGTCTCGTCATCAGTAACATCAACCGGTACCGGAGGAGCTGGAGGATGAGACACTTTGGCAGACGAAGGGGCAATGTCTGCCATTAGAGCAGTGAAGTCCAAACCCATGTCTGGTGCAGCAATGTCTGCACCTTGGTCACCCACTTTGGGGAGGAGAGAAGCTATGTCGAACTTCAAATTTTGCATTTTCTGGAGTTCGGTCTTCATCGATTTCATTTCCTCCCTCAGCTGAGGTAAACCCCAAACCTCACCTCTCTCTATTTGTTCAACCTTGGACTCAAGTTTGTGCAAACGATCCCCAAACAATGTTTGTTGTTGTTGGAGAGCGGTCATTGACGTTTGAATTGGAGTCAGGGCTTGTTTGATCAGGTGGGGCAGGGTTTTCAAGAGTTGGTCCACTTTGGCATTGGCATGTTGTGCAATAAGAGCAAGTCTTGAAACGGCTGGCATTGTTGAAGAAGGTGGACCCGTGGCGGATGGGGGTGCAGGCTCTGCAGCAGCAGTGGAGGCTTCTGGGTCTTGGGGAGATATGAGAGTTTGGGAGTCAATGTCCTGAAGTGGGGTATCTGTTGGGGCAGCAGAATCACTAATACGAGTGATATCTATATCCCTTGTTGACTTTCCGATTTTGTCAGCTTGTGGCAAGAAAGGCACAGTCACAACTTGGCAAAGGGTTGTGATCAAACTCGGAAAAGGAAGTGATGTGGCACGCTGCGTTGCCCGGATGCCAATCTCATGGAAGATGAGACTCCCCACATCAATTTTTATACCGACCATAATGCACACAATGAGAAGTGCTTTCTCAATGCTTATATCTGTTTCGTTTCTGGACGATATTAAATGGGAGGTGACGAAGTTCAGCCAAAATTTTCCCTCCCTTGTGAGGTCCTCTTTATAGATCTTCTTTCCAGGGTTAATCCAAGCAGGAGTCCCCTTGGTAATAATGGACTCTATCCATCCACGTTCATTTTCTCTGTTGGAGTACTTGGCATCGTACTTAGCTGTGCCTGATTGCCAATCGGGGAAGTAGAGTTCATTAATATGCTCACTGTTGCAGAACACACTCTTTTCCTGAACTTGTATGATGCCAGTAAATATTCTGTTGCGTCTGTGGTACCCCGTTCTTGAAGCTCCGTAGGATGCATAGATGTTATAACCCATATTTGTACGTGTTAGATTACACGGTAAGATAGTCTACCTTGGTTCGAGAAGAGAATTACCTTTGAGACAATAAGAGTTTAGTCCTATTGGTCCTAAACAATGCAAAGGTGTATAAGGGCGGTAAACAAGTATTAGAGGATAAACGAGTTAAGGATGTTGTAACTCGCGTTTTTGGGAAAATCGAGAGGTGTTTAACATTACCAAGATGTCATGTTCTAAGGTATTTGAATGATATGATATCCGTTTCATAAGTCTTGAAGTCAAACGAGTTATGAAACAAAAGTGGACAAAAGTTGTCGCAACTTAGGTTTACAATTTTACTTAAACGATAGGTAAAGTGTTTCTGCGATTTTCTCCCAATTTACAAGGAATTACAGGGTGATCTACCTACCAAATTAAAGTTATATGAGTCTAGTTTCCAATGCTTCAAACCGTTTGTCAATACGATCTCGGAGTATTGAGATAATTGCATTTCCGTAGAACTGCGCAGGCTGGTAGGTGACAAGTAGGTGCATCACCTACTTGCCAAAATTAAGGGCTAAAATTTAAAAGCCCCAAGTCGGTTAAGAGAGGGCTTTTAAAAGCTTCTAAAGCCAGTTAATTCACTATTATTTCACAGCCTCAAAACCGAAAAGAACCCCTGCAACCCCTCCCCAAAATAATACCACACAAACCCTAATTGATTTTCCCCTCTTTCAAGTTCTAGTTGAAGGTAAACCCTAGAGTTTGAGGAACCAAAGCAAGGGATGAGTTATCTAACAAGCAAGGTGAGTTTACTGATCTATTTAATACATTTTTTCTACTGTTAATTCTTGGTAAGTCGTTCTATGTGTGTAAGAACTCACGGGACGGTGATCGGAAGCCGTGAGTTCGAGTTATTCACTTGTAGCGAACTGTTTTGTGAACTGTTTTGTGTTGCTGTAAAGCTGCGTGTTATACTACTGATTTGTGGAGTTTTGGATGAGGAAGGGTGTGGAGAAACACCATATATATTTGGAGTTGTGGCCTGATAGTTGTTCATAACATTTCCGGATCGTTTGACACGACTATAGTGGCCATTGTACGTATGAAGTGATTGGTTTGTGTGTGGACTGTTTTGGGAGGTTCAATATGATTCTTATTGATGCTGTTTGGCTGTTTGGTGGCTGTTTTGACTTGTGTGAAGTCATATATATAGGGGAGGTGCTGTCCGTTTTATTGCAAAATAGGTTACAGTCGATACATAGTAGTTGCGACGCCTGAACGATAACGCTAGTGTCCTTTCTCTTATTGTAGACTAAGAAGTCGTGGAAGTTTCATAGCTTGAGATTGCGAAAGTATTGCAAGGTATGTGAGACTATCCTTTTCCTTCTTTTGCATGACTCTGACTGTACACAATGCAATGAACGAACCCCAAAGATGCTCTACTCTTAGAAGGTAGTAGTACGTATATTGTTTCCCCTCTTATGGGAGGATTGATATGTTATTATTTCACCATGGTAG
>MCJB01025036.1:29667-80162 GCA_002018475.1 Nicotiana obtusifolia | reverse complement strand
GTGTGGAATGCACGGAATAGGCACCTCATCCGGAGGGGAGTCGCTTGATGGGGATGCCCTCGCCTCTATGCGGGCCCATGTAGAAAAGCTCACATCCAAGCTAGAAGCTGCCAAGCAAAGAGAGAAGGAGAGAGAAGAAAGAGAGAAGGAGAGAGAAGAAAGAGAGAAGGAGAAAGATAAACGTAGAGATGCTCAGTATGCTGCTCTACGAAACCAGATCAAATCTCTCTTGGCTTCTGGCTCTTTTCCAATTCCCCGGTTACGTGAATCATCGCCGGGTGGTCAGCTTGATGATGACACTTCATCCGGCGATGACGATGACGATGTAGACATTAGTAGTCGTTAAATTGTAATAACAACTTATATAATGTATAAGTTCATTTGAACTTCAAACCTTATTGTTGTTTAATGTTGTTGTTTAATGTGTTGTTTATTGTAGTTGTTATTCTCGTTGTTGTTTGTTGTAGTTGTTCTTGTCGTTGTTGTTGTTTTAATGGCATAAAATGCTTCTTTTAGGAATTTGGTAAAACTGGCAGGTGGTGTAGCTGCCAAAACAGGCAGTTTCTGGAAAAAATATACCAAAAATAGCGACCAACTTTGGTCGCCAATTGGTCGCTATTTTGCTGAAAAAAAATTGATTCAGCAAAATAGCGACCAAAGTTGGTCGCTTACAGAAAAATACAGAAAATTAAAATACTACATAAGCGACCAAAGTTGGTCGCTTATTTAGTATTTTAATTTTCTGTATTTTTCCAAAAGCGACCAAAGTTGGTCGCTTCTAGAAAAATACAGAAAATTAAAATACTACATAAGCGACCAAACTTTGGTCGCTTCTAGAAAAATACAGAAAATTAAAATACTACATAAGCGACCAACTTTGGTCGCTTATGTAGTATTTTAATTTTCTGTATTTTTCCATAAGCGACCAAAGTTGGTCGCTATTTTGCTGATTTTAATTTTCTGAATTTTTCAGTTGGCGACCAAAGTTGGTCGCTAAATTGGCGACCAACTTTGGTCGCTATCCATTAGTGACCACTTGAATACTGACCAGACCATTGTGGTCGCTTTTTGGCTGATAGGGACTAACTTTGGTCGCTTTTTTCGATCGCTTTTTACCTGATTTTTAGTAGTGAATTCCAATACCAAACTAAATTACAATCGAATATTTTTCCTAGCTTGACTCGAATTATCGATTTGATTCTATTTATTGACTTTTCATATCATCATTGAACGTTGATTTGATATGTTCCCAATCCAACCCAACGGTGTCTCTCACTTTTCATGTGCTTTAGTCAATGACTCACTGTAGATGAACATGGTCAAATTAAATCAACCAGATAATACTCAACGCAACGGAAATGTTAATTAAACGATTACGTGTCGTACATTATTGAAAATCATCTCATAATCTTTTCATTTATTATGCTTTTTTTTTTTTTTTTTTTACAGAACCGCATTCTTTTATTCGAGAGAAAATACAGTAGGAAGATCCAAAAGTCATTCTTTCTCGTTTTTTGTTGTTTTTCTTCATATTATTGTTAGTTATATATAGGGACATTGTGCACATGTTCTCTTATATATAGCATTGGTATTACTAGTACTAGTACGCTGAGGCGGATGTGGTATAAAAGTTATGGGTTCAACTGAACTCATAATTTTTACTCATACTCTATATTTTTGTTCAAAAAATCATTAAACATGTACAAATAAATTTTGAACCAATTAAATTAGATGAACTGTGATAAAATGAAAAATCTGATTCTGTAAAATTTAAATTCTGAATTCGCCTCTGCAAGTACGAATTGTCACTGCCGTCCAGATTAAAGCATGTGACAACCAAAGGGCAACATAATGTATACGCCTGTCTATTCCACTGAGATATCATGTGAAAACCCTCTGAATCACAACCCCCACACTTGCACTCTGGCCTCTTACCCTTTTCACTCAGTTGCAGTAAACTCTATTTGTCACATGTAACATTCAGTAAACTCATCACTTGCAACTTCTTGCTATTCACTCTGCTCCCTATATCGGAGCTACATGGTAATGGGTTTCAATTGAAATTTCCTCAGAATTTTTTTCTGTACATATAGGTACATATTTATAAATTATTGAATACCCTTTAAATAATAAGAAACCGCTTCCAGTGTAACGGCTAAATGACTCAAAAATTGCTTTAGCTGACATTCTAATATTTCCTAATTTCACTATTGCTTGTCCCCACGGCCATAATGCATCACCTGATCAGACATGCAACAAGAAGCAGATAGAGAAAGTACTGAGTTTATGTCTACTATGGTAACTAATTAATCAGGAGTATCAGTTTAATTTTCATACATTGACAATGCATATACAAGAACTTATAGACATACGCTTTCCGGCTTAAGCATGCACGGCTTTTAGAACTCATCATTCTTGCTTATTTGTATACAATATCTTTCCCCCTGTTTTGACGATGGTAGTTGAGGTGTATACCACTATTATCTAAAAAATTTGATATTTGTCTAAATTTAGCTGAACGCTAAGGTATGTGCCCAATTAGTGTCCAAGATTTCACGCTGAATGACTCTGATACTCAACTTTAATACCATATGTAAAAGCTCATTCCACTATTTTTAATATGCGTTATTAGGATCTAAAATTTGCTTACTTATGTTTCCAACATCTTTTTGCATGATGTGCCGATTTGAGATATGCTTAAACATCGTACAATCATAAATTCATGAAAAGCGAGATTAGATTAGTAGCTTTTTTCTATAAGTTACACTATAAGGGTATGTAATTTTTTTTTTTTTTTTACCTATATTGATACAAGAATATTGGGAAACTAGCTTAGGATTAGACCAGAAAGACAAATTAGCACAGCCGGTAGTTTTTTTTTTTTTTTTGGTTTCTCCTGTATTTTATTTTTCTAATTTTGGTTTGAATTATCTTGCAATTCCACAAAGAGTAAAATGGTAGAATAAAACAGTCCAAGCATGAAAAGAACCAATCGTTTTTAAGCATGAAAAAAAATCATCTCTTACCTATAATGAAAATCTTGGGCTTTCATCACCCCTTCCCATTAGGGACATTACATAAATATAAGCTCAGCAGCGCTAAACAAGAAAGAGTCTAATACTTTGACTACGTGACCTTGAATTTAGAACCTAAAAGAAAGGGTAAAAGAAAAAAAAATAAAAAAGAGCAATGTTTAGTTAGGAACTTGTAATACGTACTATACAGCACTATGGTGGCCAATATTGTTAGAGGCATCATCACAAAAATCGAGGAGCTTCTGTAAAATGAAGACTTGGGTTCTGAGTAGAACAATATAATCAGCAGTTTCTTGAAATAACTGCTCTACTTTTATTTCACCATTGTTGGCTGCTGGGAGAAGTTGCTTTAGAGCCTCCAATTTTTCAGAAACTGAAGCGTTGGCGTTGGTTTTAACCTCAGTTAAGGGTACTGTGGAGATTTTTGGACGTCGTCTCTGATGGGTAGATTTTCTTGAACACATATTTGATCGTGAAACCATTTGAGTTAGGGGTGGGGGGAGGGTGGGGGTGGAAGGGTAGAGGGAAGAATGAAGAATAATTGAGTTTCTGTGGAACGGAGAGAACTATAACGGGGAGAGGTAATGAGTTTTTGGGGTATAAGTAAATGAAACATCTGATCATTGCCACTTGTTTCTACAGGAATCACAATACTGCCACCCCTAGTTTCATTCTTCTCCTTTTTTCTACTCCCTCGTTTCAAGTTAGATGACCTAGTTTAACTCGACACAGAGTTTAAGAAAAAAAAAAATTTTAAATTTGTGATTTTAAAAGCTTAAGCGATAAAAGCTTTATGAGGTCATGAAATTATGGTTATAAAAGCTTCTCATTAATAGTAAAATGAATAAAATAAAGAGTTTAAAGTTAAATTATTTCCAAATTTAGAAATATGTCATTTATTTTGGAACAGACTAAAAGGAAAGTACTCATCTAATTTAAAACGGAGGGAGTATGTGTTTACCACTTTAGGCCCTTAATTCGAATTCGTGTTAAGAAGACACACGTTAAAAGGTAAAGGGTTCGCGATCAAGTTTTATTCTGCTCTTTTATACACAAATAGAATAAATTTTTTTTTGGTTGGCATTGTCAAGTCACTTAAAACATAAATAGATGTGGGTTTAAGTTATCTCATTAATCAGCGCAAGGAATTTTAACACCATTATATTACTTTTACTTTTTATAATAAGTAATTTATTTTATTTTAAAGATTATAAATCCCACACTTTAAAAGGATTTACTTGCGGATATCTTTTAGATTACCTGAGAATTAAATGTAACTAGCCATAATAAATAAAATTAATAACTTGAAATCTAAGATAAATAATATTGAGTTTAACTTCTCTCTCTATATATATATACATGATTAATTTTGTTAACATTTATCAAGTTATTCAATAAATTCATGACAAGTAATTACTTACAATAAATTAGATGAATAATTCGTGAAAAGACAAGTAACCTTCTTTGACTGGTTAATTTCACTTATAGCGTAAAATTGGCTAAAGGGAATACTAATTACGTAAGAATTTATTACACCGTCTAGTGATAAATTAAATATAATTGCAATTTTTGTCCAATAGATAGCTTCTTTGGCCACCTAAAAAACAAACCAATCACCAATGGGTATTTATATAAATTTAGTCACAAAACGACAACAACTTTGGTATAAGAGTTGAAAATTTAGAGGCGGGAACAGGGGGCACAACTAGGATCAGAAAATCTGTCTATCTTCTATGCCATATGTTAGTCAACAGGATTTCAACCTTTTTTCCCAAATTACCCTCCACACATATCCAAATTAAGGTTAATCTTCTACTTCCCCACAGTTTTATATCTTATGCTTATATTACATATATAATTTTGTACATCACATTTTCTAATTTGCTCTTTTGGCACATTCTATTGTAAAAAACTGTTTTGTTTTAACTTGTTTATGTCATTCATTAATAGTGAGCAAGGAAAAATGCAATTTGAATCATCCCTCTTTTTGGTATGATAGTTTTATCTCTTATGATTTATATTTAAATGATTTTTGGTCTTAGACGTCATACCTGACATAGAAAAGAAATCATTTTTATTAACATGCATGCGAAGACCCTAGTTATAATCATAAAATTAAAGACATTAAGCCACTATAGTTATAATAACGACAAGCAAAGACAATCTGGATATAAAGATCAATTAGATTCGATAAGTAGAAGCATTGAACTTGATCATCGGATATATATTCCAAAGTAAACGATTACCTTACTGTGTAGCGTTTGTTGGAGGATAATCAACAACTTAAAATTGATTTAACTTATATATATTACACTAACAGCATAAATTTTTTATTTACAATATCTATTTAGTTTAACATATTGTAGTTCATAAATTAAACTGTCTCAGTAAATTTTTAAGTGACATGATACTATAAAATACATGTAAAATTTAGTAAGACAACCAACAAAAACACAATTAGAAGGCATAATATGTGCTAGTAAAGCCTAAAATAGGAAGACAAAAAGGACAAGGAATATAAAGAAAAAAGTAGTGAAGAGGAGGTTGATGGCCTCCCAAAAGGGCGCATGTGAATGTGAGTATGGGCCAACGCAAAGCCTAAAAACTGTGTAAAGTAAGAGATCGAGAAAGAGAATTAAAGAGATAATCAAAGCCATCCACGCCGGTGGCCCCAAGTCCGCAAAGGAGAAATTAAAAAACAGCACATGGGAAGAACACATGCACAATGGACGGGTGGAATTGCACAGCCAACATGGCTTTTCGACACTAATTAAGTGTATCTGCATACACAGTTTTAGTACAGATTTTGTTAGGATATACATTCGAATAAAAACCAATTGATAGCTAAAAAGATTGCAATATTTGATCTGGCCTGGCCTTATTGAACAGATTGAAATTTAAGCAGTATTTGAGCCAGCCTCGCTTTATTTTCTAATTAATGTCATAGTCGAGTTGGGCGGGCCGAGGGCAACAAGAGTGGTGCTGATTTGAGTGGATGAGGGTGTAAAGCCTAATCCCGAATCGAATAGGTAAAAGATTCAGCAACTTATAAGCAATTTGCAAACTTCTAACTCATGAGTTAGTTTTTAAGGTTGATTAAGTTAGGCAAGTTTACGATAATATATTAATTTAAAATCTTAATTAATAAAAGAGATGAGAAGGAAAGTGTACATGTTCTTGAGAGGGAGGGAGATGGCATGTGTCAAAGTATGGAAAGTGAAGTAGCATGAATGGAAACAGCATGTTCTGCACATTCTCTGCATGCAAACTGATCATCTGCCACAAGCCTTCCTTTTCATCTAATTTGCTGTTTCTTTGCTACTTCCTTTTGTCAGAACCTACTAACTAATTCTAATTATTAAACAAATACTACAACTATACGAGTACTTAAATACAATTATCAAATCACAGATCGATTATAACATGCAACATGGGAGATCACATATATATATATATATATATATATATATTTACATCACATTGTTCTGAATGGATAGACACTTAATTAGTCACATGTTTGCATGTGATTTCCTTGCTATGTATATACGGCATGTAAGCCACTTGTGACTTTTGCACGTTTCGTCATTTGTGATTAAATTATTTGGTACTAGTATATTATAACCTTAATATAGACAAATGTATGTAAATCAGGAGAAAGTGTTCTTTCCAACTCGATCCCCTTTTCCCTGTTTTTGAATATAAGGTCATGATAACTAGGTGCTCTTTTCTATTTCTGCAAAACTTTTTGTTAATGTTAATAGAGGCATAGTTAAATACCACTTCTTATATATAACACGTTCTGAATTAATTTCATCTCACATTCATTATTCAGCTACTACAGTGTAGCATGTAGTCTTATGTGAGCGGTGGCGGAGGGCGAGTACAACGTGCGGGTTCGGTCGAATCCAGTTACTCTGATACAAATTATGTATTTGTTTTAAAAAATTTATTAAATATGTATAAATTATTAATTTAAAACCCAATAATTTAAAAGATTTAAAATTACATATAAATTGAGTAAGCACGGTTTGGAGGCAAAAGGCAGGTATAAATAATAACTTCATATATAAGATGTCTTAACAAAGATAATTTTTCTAAACATGTACTAGTTAATGAGGTTTTAAATTCATAAACTTTATTTCAAGTGATACAAGAAATATTTTCTTTCATGTTCTACCAATAAGGAATAACTTTTGACTTCTTTTCTGTTGTCAATCACTAATTATCACTATATGTTTCTCCATATATTATGTCAACATCTAACAACTGATCAATCAGTAGCAGCAGCAGCATGTTTTAGGATCCATCAGTAGAATGCAGCAGCAGCAGCATGTGCCTTCACAGTTTCAGTGTTTGCTTTATTCCTTTTGTTTTTCGGTCGGCAAAAGAGCACAACCCTCTCCCTTTCTCTTACGCCACTGGCATACACAGTGATGTTGGCGAGTCCCTTTATTCTCACAATTCAGTTTCTACCTACATGAATTTAAATATGATAATGTAATGGTTTTAGACTTAATTATCTCCTGTTTCCTTTTAGTTGCTTTCAAATTATAGCTACTAATTAAATATTATATATACAAATATCCATTAATAAAATATTAGTTACACAGATATTTAGTAAATTCACAAATCATGTCAAATGATACCAGGTGGGTGGACAGGTTAGTTAATATTCTTTTGCCAAAAAATTATATTGTATAACTAAGTTAATATATATATATATATATATATATATATATATATATATATATATATATATATTATATGTTGAATTCCTCTTAACATTTTTCTATATTTACTTTTATATATTAACACATCTTCGATGCCGTGGGACAAGGGCCCAAGGGAACACGATTAAATGAGCTTTTTTTGGTTCAACAAATATGACCCCACTTGCTTTGTCTAGGCTGCAACAATGGTGCATTTCTTCTTTTCCATTTTCCTCGCTTGGTCGTTTTGGACTTTTCTTTTCCATTCTTTTCCTGTTGGGTTTGCTACTCGCATGCATTCATCTGAACATCTAGGCCATACACATTGCTTTTTTCCATGCCTTTTTTTTCCCAAGCTTTTCTCTTCCCGTGGCGGATGCAAGATTTTCGCTAAAAGGTTTAAAAAAAAAAAATTAAAAAATTAAAAGAGATTGTAGCTAGCGGGAATTGAGCAAATGACATCACAAAGATTTTGAACTCCCTCAACTACTAAGCCATGTTTTTGGGCTATATATATCAAGGGGATTCAAAACATAATATACAGAGGTAAAAAATAAATTTATCTTCTATATATAGTGTAATTTTTCGACAAATAAGGCTCGTGTGAACCCCCATCTGCCCCTAAATCCGCCCCCCTCTATGTCATTAATTACTTGATATTATGAGTAAACTTTTCTACGTCTATTTACTCCTAAAAAGATGTTTGTTAATAGTCTTTTAGTCTCGATAGAGTTTACATAAAACAAGAAGAAAAATTATCACTATCACCAGTCCTAAGTAAGTTGAAGCTCGATAGAGATTCATATGTCAGTACCAATTGTAGAGACCTTCTAGGGCTAGAGAAATTAAAATTTTAAAATATTGGATTTAGACGAGTTTGAATGAAGCGACATGAATAATAAGGATTTACATAATCCGTTCCAACTTATTTGAGACTGAGGTGTAATAGCACTAGTAGTTGTTTGTACATTTATAAAAAAAAATATGTACCTATTTGCAGTTATTAACACATATTACAGTTTAATATTTTTTTTCTTACATATTATTAAATTTGACCCAAATCGTATTTGTGGAATCTTACTGGATTGTTTGTTGTATATTATTAAATTTGAAACTCGCAGGCAACCCCAGGTTGACATCTTGCGTGAAAAATCTGGAGTAACAATTTTGGACCTAAATCAAGAACAAGGACGAAATTTTCGAAGTGGAACCTGTCTTTATTTGATTATGAAACTACGTGCCACGAGGCAAAAACAATTTTCCCTTGATGATATGCTTGATAGGTACAAATTACATGAAATTGGCAAGAACCTGAAATTGCGACTGCTATGCTTCAGAACAACATGACTAAAGGTTCTAAATTAATGATCTGCAATTTCTAAACGTCAGAAATTGAATACAAATATTACATAATGCCAGAATGAATCGACAATGCATAAGACTCCTGTTTGCTCATTTGAAAATTACTCGACTACCATAACTTGTCCTAGAGAAAATTCAAGCGATAATATTAATATTGGAAAATAACAATAAAGAACGGAATAATTTAGGTTTGAGGCACGTTAAAAATACTGTTCAAAAAGTGACAATATTTATTCCATCCCATTCGCAAGATTGTGGTGGCTTGAAGCATTGAATACAAATAATTTTTGTAAATAAGCCTTGTCAATTTTTACACTAGACAAAAAATGAAAAAATTATTGTTAGGACAGCAAGAAATATCAACTTAGTCTTTAAGTGTAGAATCTTGGACAATAAAGAATGCTTGGAAATAATTGTAAAAGGAAGATGTTCCTGTAATAGAGTTAAGGTTGAAGTGTGCAAAAAGATAAGATCAATTGTATTTATTTATTAAAAACATAGCTTTACATCTTAAGACGCAATTCGTCATTCAAGAACGATTTAGTTATTATCTATACAACTTCAAACATTTAACTTCTTTACTCTAGAAAATTGTGGTGAAAATATAAACACAAAATATCGTACGTAATGAATCTAAACCTAACACCTACGTCGTTGGACTCCTTTTCCTTTTTGACTCTACCATTACTTAGTAGAAAAATAAAAAAGAGGTTTAAGTAAAAAATTTGCTCTTGCTGTAATGCTCTGCCGATGACCTTAAATCTTGTTGCATTATTCATATTGGAATGAACATTGACAACGTTTGCTGTTTGCAGGAGTAAAGAGGAAACTGCTTTTCAGATTTTTATTTACTGTCATATTGCTACATGTTACTGGCAAAAACTGCAGCTCCAAAATTTTGACCCTCCAAATACTATAGACATCCATTGGCTAGATTGACTGAAGAACTTGCATCTCTCTACCTGTAGAATTTGCATCTCCAAGTGTAGGACTGCCTCACTCCATTGCTGCATTCCCGTTCACTGTTGTTGCGTATGTACATATGTATCATTCCAAGACATGCAGCACTTGATCTTCTTATGTTCAGGCATATGGAACTTTGGCTCTCTTGGAATGGTGGGATCTTTTGTTGACCTAATGTAAACCCACAAATTTCCTATTTAGAAGTAATGCTTATATAAAGCTTGTATTCCTATTAGAAGCAGCAAACTTCTGTAAGGTACATACATTAAGTAAAGTTGGACACTGATTACCTTCTAGGAATGAAAGGTCTGTCAAAGTAGGGCATTGGTTGAGCTTTTGGAACAAGTTCCTTCCTCAGCCTCCTAATTTCTTCTTCCTCGGCCATCTAGAAAAAGTAATCAAGAAAACAATATAACAAGAATGCAAGTGCAAAAAAACATATACGTAATTTCATCCCAGAAAATTTGCTTGGCTTACCTTCTGTAGTCTCTCTCTTTCCATCTTGTATTGTTCAATAAGGCTCAATTTTTCTGCCACCTGATGCAACCATGGAGAAACCACAAACATAAGGTACTGCGCCTCTAAATGAGTAATGAAAGAGTCATGCAAAGACAGCCATTTAGGGCCTGAAGTGCCTGCTAAGGTCCTGACTCAAGGGCGTTTTTACCTTAGCTCAAGCGGTGTCACGTGACACCGCTTCGTCGAAAATCTCTACTAATTATTTATATATAATTCAAATGAAGAAACAAGAAAATAGTAAAATGGAATAAAGTGACACCACTTGTTGCAAAGAGGTGTGTAGCTTAACCGGCCAGAGCCTGATAATTTCTATGCAGGGCTGCGAGTTCGAACCTCTGTAACCTCATTCTATGTTTTAATACTTTTGTACCTCATCTAAAACATATGCATGCCATAAGGGTTTGTAGCGCTAACCTCTTAGACATTATCGAAGCAGTATACCAGTGGATCGCAATTCACAATACATTTTTTAAATTAGAGGGGTGCTGCTTATGTTATTTATTTATTTTTGTTATTTTTTAAAATATGATATTATTACAGTAATTTTTTTATTTGTTCACGTCTAAAATAGTGACACCGCTTACAAAAACTCTTGCGTACGCCCACTAGGTCCTGTCCTCTATATGAGTAATGAAAGAGTCATGCAAGCATTTCACATGCTTTCATACTGAAACATAACATCGAACAAGATTTAAAACTAGGACATTCTTGGGTCCTCACTCCTCTTATTGGTGCACTTGCTTTGAGAATCTCTTTACGAGGACATACATAACATTTACATGTTTCATATGAAATATTCTCGATGAGAAAGAAAATTGAGATATTCATAGCAGCAATTTGTACGAAATTATGGCTGCCCTTCACTGAGAGAAATTTATTTATGTTAATGATTGACTGAAGTCAAGAAACAATAAACAAAGTTTACCTGATGATCAAAATCAGCACGTTCAACTGCCCTAATGTCACTGTGCAGCACCAGATCAACTGGCCTTGTGCTCTCTTTTACAGGAGGCTTTGGCAAACACTGAAAGTTGAAAACAGAGTAATTCAGTTTTCTTTTCGTAACAGGCTGAAGTATAATCCCAAGTGCAAAAGATTTATGCATAGTGAGAGAAGTAATAACATGAACTTCTATAACATTTTGCTTTAATTTCTCTTTGATTTTGGTTCAAAAGAGTCCAGTCTCCAAAATATGAGATCAAAAAGATGCATTTCCTTATAAGCTTAAACAAGATAAGTTTTACATCAATCCATTCACATTGAAAGTCCTTAATGGTTGGAAATGACAATAGTTAAAAACTTAAGCTACCTCTGGCTCATCTGTTGTCCATGGAAGGCCTTGTGCAATTGGTATCCGCTGTTTCTCCTCTTCCTCTGCCATTTGTTGCACCTTCTTTAAAAACTCTTCCTCCTTACATTTTCCCCTTTCCTGCAGCAATAGCCAATCTAAGTAACTCCTTAAGTAAACTGGTAAATGGCTAATTGGATTCGACATGACATCCTAAAGTGAAAAAGCAGGTGCTGATGCATCTCAGTGCTGAAGGGACACAATTAACTAGTGGATCAAACAATAGGTCCCAGTATTAGTGATCACAGGGAACAATAACCATTACAAATATCAACAGAGGAATTTCAACAACAACTACTATGCCTCAACCCCAGGCAAGTGGGTGTCAGCTCTATGAATCCTTGACAGAAGCCCATATACCAATTAGTTTCTCGAACACTAGTAGTTCACTACATTTTCTACTAGCATATAAATCTCTCAGAAGACTCAAAAAGTCCTATCCAAAATTGGAGCTAAAGAAAACGTACTAACATAACTAAAACTTAATCTCAACTTATTGTTATCACCTATATAGATCTTTTTCTTCCGTTGTGCACTATTTAACAACCAATATTCTGATTTTCTTTTAATCATAGGATTAAATCCATCTTTCTGTGTCCACTCTGTGTAAATCTATCTGCGGTAGCAGCTAGCGCATCTCAACCAAATATATTGCAACTGCATATTTGGTCATAGTTGCACAAGAAACAATCAATTAACCAAGATTGGATCAAGCAAACACACAACTCACGAACCTCAGTTCTAAGTTTGAAGGGCTTTTGGGAGGTCGCTCTATGCTGCGTTCTCTTCCGGTTTCTTCTAGCAAATGTTCCTGATGATTCAGCGCCCTGCAGCATTAAGAACAAAAATAAGAGAATAGAGATCAACATGATTTCCTCTTCATCTAACAATGATTGATAATAAGAATATTCTTACATTGTGTCTGCCCCTTCGACCACCACCTGAAGTCCTGTTTGAAATACTGAAGCTATGAACAGAAAACATGATCTATTTCAGCACTCAAATGAGGACAAATGCACAACCAACAAGCAAAAGTTACATCTCAATCCTAAGCTAATAGGAATCAGTTATATAAATCCACTAAATACAAGCTCAGTTAAAAGTAGAGGATTGCAATAGGTTGACAACTAACTGAAAGTTTCAAAAACTAACCTTCCGTGGCTGCTATCCAATGAGGAGGCACTACGCGAATCCAAGCCTAAACTCTTAGAGGTGAGGAAAAAGTCCGATGGACAGAACAAAGAAGAAGACACTTGTGTCTCGGGAATTTTGGGAGGCTGTAAGCCAGGCAATGCCCAGTTTTGTTCCTTGCAACAATCTTCTGCTACCTTTTCATCTTTTTCCCCTTTCTCCTCCTCACACTCTTTTGTTTTTGGCATCGAAAGAAGCTTCTCAAAAGCCTTAACTAAATGCAAGACTTTTCCTGATTCAGGTACACTTTGTCTAGCTTCTTCCAACAATCTTTCCCTTCTCCTTTTTATTGTCCCACTACTCATTTCACCCAACCCCACGTCTTCCTTTGCTCTTTCTGCCAATTCATCTGTTACCCAACAATCACCCAATTCAACTAATTCAGCCTCGGAAATTGAAACAGGAGTTGTAACCTCCTCGTCTACTTTATTCAGCCTCACGTTCAGTATTTGAGTCAATGACTCGTTACTCATTTCTTCTCCATTGCCAATTTCAACACTATTTACCGTATCCAACTTCTCGATTTCACTTTCTTCGTGTTCATTTCCACCGCGATTCTTGAAAAACTCTTCTTGAGAAGCCCTGAGGCTCTCATATGCAACACAAAGACACTTCTTTTTCTCACCACCACCAGCCTTATTACACTTACAACAAGCCACCGAAGGGTTCAAACTATCACTATTGCACTTCTTCTTCTTTGCGATCACAAACTTCCTTTGACGAATTTTGTTTTTGGGAGAAGGCGAAGCCAATTGATTTGCGTTAGGGTTTCTGGATACTGAATTTTGGGTTTTTTTCGCTGATTTTGCCATTGATGGAGATTTAGAAGATTTAGACAAATAAGGACTGTGCTGTTCCACATTGGGGTTCATATTTTCAGAATTTTTGGAGCATTTTTTAGGCGTAAGTATAGCGGATTTGCCGTTTGAATCCATCAAAAGAGCAATGTGATTGTTGCTGAAGAGTTGATCGAAGTTAGGGTTTTTGTCGTATTGCTGATTGGCTAGGGTTTTTTTTTCTGCTTGTTGCATTCAGTGATCACAGGGAAGGGAGAAAAAAGATGAACCGGTGAGCTTTAGACGCTTCTGGCTTCCTAACGGCTAGTTTTTTGTTGGTGGGCTTGGTTTTGGAGCGTTGGATTAGCTTTTATTAAATAGTTTTGCAAAATGGATCATTTAATTTAACTGATTGGGAAGGTTAATGAAATTTTTGCCTTCTTATACACTATTTCAAACCTTATTACTTTTTCTATTTAAGTTTTAAATTAATTACATAGACATATACAATTTATCAATTATATACATTTTAAGAATTTAATGAGTATCAATTAACTCCTAAAATCTTTCTAACGTACATATCCCACTCCCCTCACGATTCTGTACTCTCTCCCTCCATTAACCTCCCTTCCATATTTCTTCAAAAATCTTTATAATATCTCTTAATCTTTCTTAATTCTCTCTCTAAATCCTACGTTTCCTTACCTTACAATGAAGAAGAAAGGAGTTTTGAAGAATAGCTCTAAAAAATCTAATGTTGGTGATATTCCTACTTTTGATTTGGGTGTTTTATCACAGGAATCACCCAAAAAAGTAGTGAAATCGGCACATGGAAAACAAGAGATAAAGTCCAAGCTTTCTCCTCGTGAAGCTAGGGCAGAAGCTCGAACAAAATTCAAGCATGACATGGATATTGGTGAAGCTTCGACATCTGCTAAATCAGTAAAGCGGAAGGGAAAAGAAATTGCTCTTGATGATGATTTCGTCGAAGAAGAAGTTATCCCAAAACCTGCAAAAAAAATTAAAGTTTCTCCTACTGTCAAACCTTTAAAAAAGAAGAAGGTTCAAAAATCACCTGAAACTATACCCCAACAATCATTGGAGAAGGTAAAATTTTAGTAGTTATAATCTTGGATTTTTTTAAAAGTTATAAAACTTGTTCACATTCTCATGACTATATATACTTTTTGTTTTTTTGTATTTGTAGACATTTTATCTACATTATGTATATTTGTTGTTGGTTATCAAATTTTCGACATTTCCCTCGATATTGTAGATTTTTTGTAAATTATTAGAAAACATTTTGTTAGGGGATGTACTACATGATTTAGTTGGGTTTATTGGTTATTATTTGCTCTATTTTGTAGATGTTAGTTTTATTTTCTATAAACAAATTGTATATATTATGTGTAGTTGTTACTTTCTAATTTTTTGCTATAAACATAATTTGTAGCTTCAATATAGTCAGTTGTTATATATGTTTACTAATTAGTAACTTACTTGTATGCAAGGTATTTATGTCTTTCTGATTCTAGCTGTAGTAGAACTGTATTTTTTTTTTTTGGTCTTCAAACAAGTCTTTTTTTTAACTTACTGTTTCATTTGGTGCAAAATCGAACATTTATAGCCTATTATTATAAATCATATTGTTTAGGTGATTTACTACCTTACTTAGTTAGTTTTGTTGGTTATTAGTTGCTCTATGTGTAGATGTTAGCTTCATTTTCTGTAAACAAATTGTATATGTTATGTCTTGTTGTTACTTTCTAATTTCCTGCTCTAAACATAATTTGTAGCTTCAATATAGTCAGTTGTTATATATGTTTACTATTTTGTAACTTATTTGTATGCAAGGTATTTATGTCTTTCTGATTGTAGCTAAATTGTAGTAGAATTGTATTTATTTTGTTTTTGATATTCAAACAAGTCTTTTTTTAACTTATTGTTCATTTGGTGCAGAATCAAATATTTTTTGCACCACATGATGTTGATTATGGCATCACTAGGTTCCAGACATTATCCGACCTTGTTGTTCCTTGCCAAATCAATATGTTATTGTGTGAAAATGGGTTAAAGTTGTTTAAGAAGACATGTTTTGAGCATTTTCTTTCCCTGCGCAAAATATGTATCCAAAATCAGGCAATTCATCTTCTCATGGAGTATGAATTGAACGCATCCGGATCTGATTTTTTATAACAGAGATAAAAGGTGAGAAACTGAACTTTGAGTTGAGGGAGTTTTCCCTCATCACTGGCTTTAGATGTATCACAGAAGTAACGGACTTAGGTTACACAGCTAAGTATGACAGTAAAATAACTAGGAGCTATTTTTCGAACAAGGAAAAAGTTGAGAAGTCATACTTGAAACAAATTGTAACCAGCCGTAGTTGGGAGAATGATAAGGATGCAATCAAGGTGTGTATTCTCTATCTGATATAATTCTTCTTTTGTCCTTCAGAGAAAGATAATGGTTTGATAGACCATTTTAGGTTCTACTTGGTGGACTAGGGGTAGTATGCGAATTTCACATGGGGTATCGAAGCTTATACACAGTTGCTTCAGTCCGTTAGGCACAAGCTCAACCCTTCTGTGCATTTTTATCTAATTCGAGGTTTTGCACTCGCTATGCAAATATGGTTGTATGCGTGTTGCTCTACAGTCAATACTGATATAGCAACAAAGGTTGGTAATTCGATCCCTCGCATACTTAACTGGACAGCTAGTAAGGACAAGATATGGATATCTTCTTTGGAAGATAGAATGACCAAACCATCATGGATCAAGGTAAATATTTTTCACTTCTGGACAGACAATTTAATATAAATTATCTACACATTTTATACATATTATGACTAGGTCCCTCACATTTTTTTCTCTCAGTTCACCAACATGCTTGAAGCTCCTGAAGAGCTTTCAAGAATGAATTTGCCAAAACAAAGTTGAATACATCCTTAAAGAAGCTGAAACAAAGGCCGAGCATCCGATAGATGCTCCATCTCCATTTCCATCCGGACATAAGCAGGCAATGGGAATAGATGACAACAAAGATATTGTGAAACAATTAAAAAAATTAAAAAAAGATGTTGATAAGGTAACCAATTAAGATAATCCTAGCTGGTTTCTTTAATTTATGGTATGCAAATTATTTCTTTAACTCTTTCTATTTTAATATGTAGGTCGGTTTAGACCTTGGAGCCTTCAAGAAAGAGGTATACCTAATTCTTGATTTTTAGTCTTCTTTATATATATATATATATATATATATATATATATATATATATATATATATATAAAAGCCTCTAATTGTTAGATACAATATAACAATTTTTCGTTCCTTAAGTTTTGAAGAACTAGGTAGCATTCGATTGCTACTCAATGATTCCATCAAGTCTGTGTTACAGGCAATTGATGCTAAGGTTTCATCCGAAATATATTCATTTTGACCAGCAATTTTTACCATGTTTATGTTTATAATAGTATTCATAAAGTACATAGCCTAACAAATTCCCAACGCAGTTTACTGGTAGTTCTACGAAAAATTATGAATATTACAAAGAAAAGAACAAACAATAGAATCCGGGCAGTAGTGCTAAACCAGTGTTGGCCAGCAGCAGTAAAACAGGTTTTTAAACAATTATAACACAATTTGATGACAACTAATCTACATTATATTTACATTATATCTACAATATATCTACATATAGCCTAAATTACCAACAACTACAAACAAATAATCTACATTATATTTTCAACTGTTCTCTTAGATACAGGGCACATGTCTGACATTCAAAATGAGGAGAATTTTCTTGTAGGTGTTGATTTATCTTCCCAATTTACAGGGGCATTGGAGGAAGAAACTGCGGGTATGGTTTTATCTACATATTAACTTCAATTGAACTATAATTTATCTATATATTGCACAATATATATTACATCAGAGCTACAGAACAACATTTAAACAAATTAACTTCAATTAAACTATAACTTATCTACAATGTAGTTTATGTTAATTTCAAATGATCTACAATTTTATTAAGTTGTACACATTTGTTGTAACAAAGAAGGAAACAATGCATGTGGACTCTCCAAAACAAGATGCAAAACTTGGCATAGAAGGAGAGCATTTAAACGAGGAGAAGGAGACTGTGCCTTTGCAATCTCCCATTCAACAAGAAAATGATATACAAAAAGGAGACGATTGCAATAAAGATTTCACTGGTATTATATTTTACAATATAATTGTAGGAAAAAAATAACAGCTCTCATATAAGTTTCATCTTCCCAAAAGAACTAATGCAACCAACATACAATGTTGTTCTTTTATTTTTGTAGGTGAACCAGCCGACTACATCAGTGTAGGTGATTCGGATAATGACTACAAATCTAGAAAAAGGGCGGTAACACTTGATGATTTTGAGCTTCCAGAGAACTTCTCACAAATTGTTAAGTTCGAAGAGGTGAATGAAGATGAAACAACCCATGTGCATCAAGGAAGAACAAGGGTTCCTGGAAAGCATGCCAGATCCCCCTTTCTCCCTTATTTCAGTTCTGGGGGGAGCACTTCTGTTGGACCTCCTACAATTTTCAACATCAAACATCCATTTACTGGGGTTATTGGAGACGATGTTGATCCTGACTTGTTGGAAGAATTCAATAAGTGGTTATATTTAGGTACCGACACGGTTTCAAAGAGGTTAGATTATACATTTTTTCATATTATAGAGTGCATACAATTTATGAATTTCAAACTGAAACTACATAATAATTGCACTTGATATGTCTCTAAATAGGAGGAAGCGCCTTATACTTTAAAAGATAACCAGCTCAATCTGTGGTTTGATCTTGGAGCGGAGAAAGTTGATAAAAAAGACTGGTTTTATACTTTGGCACATCCGGGGCAAGTACTCAACAACATGGTACACACGTACTTTGGCAAAATTTAATGCTTAACTGTAGTATTCTGTTATTTTAGAAATATGTAGATTTTTTGTTTGAAAATTGTAGTTAAATTGTATGAAACATTGAGAAATAATCAAATCTGTTTTTTTGCAGCACATTGAAGTTGTTTTATACTATTTGCGGAAGAGAGGAAAGTATGGTCCTGTAAACAAAATACGGTTTATAACCACTGACTGTATGTTCAAGAATAGAATTGAACAAATTTATGAGAGGTATATTAATGCTCCTGTCGATAAGAAGCTTGTTGTTGTCAAACCCCAGGACGTCGTGGTAGAATACATATTGGGGTAACGATTACTTGCAAATATTGCACGGGACAAAGTTGATTTTGTGATTATACCAATAAATATTGTGAAAAGATTTCATTGGTTGTTGGCTGTGTTTGACATCACTGATAGGGTTCTATATGTTTATGATTCTATGGTCTGTTTACGAAATCACAAACTTGTTGAATCTGTTGTCAAAAAGTTTGCTGCTATGATCCCCCTCTACTTGTCATGCACCAACTTCTATGGCAAGTGTCCCGACATCAATTACAAAAACACAAAGGCATATATTAAAAAAGGTGTTACTGACCCTCTTGACATTCAGTGGTTGGTCGGTGAGATACCCCAGCAAAAAGAAGGATCACTGTATGTGCTGCTTTTCTTCTATCTATTTAATTAATTGTATTTTACAATGAATGCTAAAAAATTTCCTCCATTATTTTTTGCAGTGGATGTGGTGTATACGTGGTGGCATTTGCAGAATATTGTCAGCATTGGAGAGCTATCAATTTCAACGAAAGACCTTTATGATATTGATCAATACCGACGACGCTATGGAGCGCTCCTTTGGGATTATGCTAGGAAAAAAAAAAGCTTGGTGCAATTAGTGAAAGTGAGGTGACTGGAAGATTAGCAAGAAGAAAAGGGGCACCAGCTGTGAACAAGAGAACACATATTTGGAAAAAGAATAATTAGTTGCTCTATTCAGTAGAAAAATTATAGTTAAAGTGTTTAGATGTAGCTGGTTGTAGTAAAGTTGTAGATAAATTATTTATTAGGAAGAAGTCAGCTGCAATTTATTTGTAGCAGTTTTGTGCTACAGTTATTTTGTCTTTTTGTATTGTTATTTTGTCCAGAATTCTAATACATAGAATGCACAACATATGTGGTTTTTTTTTTGGTTGAAAGTTGTTAGTACTTGATCTTGATTTTCGTACTATATAATTTATTTACAGCATAATTATAATTATTTCTACAATTAATATTCAAAAATACATAATTTATTCAATTTAGCTGTGTTGTTATGAAAATTTAGAAGTAATAAATAAACCCAGTATTTGAACAAAACAACTACAAACCAATTGCATTAAGAGTTGAAATCTGTTTAGCAAGCATTCATTCTATAAGACAAAGTTTATTCAAATTAGCACACATTTACACCACAACTATAATTCTCCAGAACAGAACAAATACAACTTCATGTCTTAACAGACAGATTATCATCAATAGTACTAAGTAAAAAAAAACTTTAAATTGTATCAATTTTTTTTTTTTGGAGCATTCCTACAAGATCTTTTGTTATGCCCTTTTACTCCGCAGTTGCCACATGAAACCTAGTACTTTTTTGCATTCACTTCATCATATGGTTTGTATCTTTATTTTTGAGGTCTCCCTGGCTGTCTTTTCCCTGTAGATGACTTTACAACTTCTTCAGATATATGCTATGACACATTTCATTTGCTTTCGTTAGGCAGCGGGTCTACTGGTATTTATTAGTTTGTAGAACGCTCTCCCTCGTGTAATAAGGAGAATAATAGTTTTCATAAGACTCGTTCCTGTGCCTCAAAGCCGCCAAAGCATGTGCACAAGGAAGTTCATCAAGCTGGAATTGTCCACAACTACATCTCTTGTTTTGAAGGCAAATAATGAAGCGCTTCACACCATCTATCACAGTATGGATATAATCTGTTGAAGCCCTCACCTACAATTTCATTTCAAACACACAACAAGTTGTCAGCAACAAATACAAAATAATATAACTACAATTATACAATAATTTTTCTACAATTAACAGTATATATTTAGTTTGATGGAATCAATGATCTGATGTTATTGGCTATAGCTTACTCTCATCTTCTGTGATAATGTCCTGTTGTCCTCCAACTCTTTGTTGTATTTTTTTCCAAGGTATGTGAATGTACCCTTTGCATTCAATAACTTTTCATTAGTCCAACGTTCAAGAAGAGTCCTCATGTACTATAATAGTTCTACTACGGGCAACTCTCTTGCATCTTTGGTTACCGCATTCAATGACTCTGCAATATTTGATGTCATCGTCCACGTTCTATTCACTGTAGCATGTACTCGAGACCATCTGTGATAGCCAATATCGTATAGGTATGCTTTAACACGTGTGTCGATCTATTCAATCTTTGACATTTTTTCATTAAATTCATTAATCGTGTATGATCGTGCCGTGACAAAGTACAATTCGCTTAACTTTAGATGACCCTTCTTGAACTTTGACCCTACATGTCTAAATATGCCACATCAAGCATAATGTGGCATCCCGGTATAAGGAGTAGATGTTGCCTTCAAGATACTCTCATTCCGGTCCGAAACAATACACATATTTGGTTTTTCTCCATATGCATGTTTGAATTGCTCAAAAAACCACCTCCATGATGCGTCATTTTCTGAATCAACAACGGCGTATGCTGATGGTAATATGCTACCTATCATACAGGTGGCAGAAAGAAATTCTATTTCTATAATAATACTTAAGGATATAAAAAATATAGTCTCAAAAATAACTTTATAACAATATTTTTACAATTTATCTACATTACCTGCTGCATCCATTGTGCTAGCTGTTAACATGATTCCCCTATATGCCGATTTCAAGAAGGTCCCATCAGCTACTACAACTGGCCTACAATGCTCCCAACCCTTGATGGACATACTAAATGCAACAAATGCATACAAAAAACAATCATCTTCAGCCTTCTCCAATTTCACTACCGACCTCGGATAAGTCTTCTCTAGAACATACAAATAACTTGACAATCGGTTGTAGGAATAAGCAAGATGACCTCTCAAAAATTCCAAAGCCTTTTCTTTGCTCTCCAAGCTTGCATGTATGTTAAGTTCACACCTTGATCCGACGACATGTCATTTTGTATGTCTTTTGATGTGTATATTGTCTTAGGATCTGCATATTTTGGCATCACCATGCTGCCACTACCATGGCAGTTGGTTTGCATTGTATGTATGTGTTTCCATCAAAGAGCATGTGTGCAAGCTATTGAATTTTCGAACCTTGAACAATGCTGATTCATTTATGCTGGTGGACTTGAAGTGCCACGTACAATTGTCACCAACACATACGAGGCAGTAGCTACAGAATAAAAATAATTCAAAAAATATTATGAAAATCGTAGCTACAAAAAACGAGGCTGTTTACGCACAAAAAATTATCTTAGACAATTTATATACACAAAAACTACAACCCATCCACAATATGAATGACAAATAAAATGTTCATACCATCTTGCACTAGACCTTTTCACCCTAAATTGACACTTATTCATGACAGAATAATGCTTCATTGCACTGACAATTGTATGCTTGTCTTGGTAAACTTGGCCAACTTCAATTACATTTGGCGATACTTTCAAATTCCATAATTGCCGGAGATGTTTGCATATCAATCAACTTCATTGTTCCTGATACTTCTCCAATTGTATTACAATTGCTTGACAATTATATATGTTAGCATTACATAATTAGAAGAAACTGCACTCAATTAAAAGTATAGCAATTCCGACCTCTGTATATTCCTGTATTCTGTATTTAAAATAATGCTTGTAGAGACAAAATAGTTGAACTACATTTATTATATAGTACAATAAAACACTTGAAATTGAAAAAATATCAGCATCGGAAAAAACAGAGCAAACTTGCGATTGTGCTTGCACTCGACATACTGCTTTCCAAATCGAAATCACACACTGTTATGCACAGCGGTACATTCCTAAGTTTTTGTTTTCCTTTTTCGTCTCCATATACACTCGCACTCCCATATCACTCCGAATTTCTATTGGAGGACAACGTTCATTGATAGTGTATTTTATTTTGATGATTTTTGCGGAGGTATCGATCATTAGATGCTCTGCAATTGCCGAATTCAATTGACTATAATTTGAATCGTCATTAACTACAATTCTGTCAACATCAAAATCTTTGTATCTCCCAATGCTATCCCAACACCCATTGAGTTGAAGCATAATTGTTAATTTTGACATTATGTCGCGAAATTCAATTCTATCATAGCTAATTGTTTACAACTGAATTGTTCACAACCATTGTTTGTGGAAAATCAGAGGAAACCAGAAAAAAAAAAACAGAGAATAGAAGGATGCGATAATAACCACTGAAAAATCTACGTAACAGAAGGATTCTACGAATATGTTGCCTTCATAATTAGTGCGAGGATTGCGTCAGTAAAATCTCTTAGCGATCCCAAAAATCTCGCGCCTAAATAAGGAAGACTAACGCAGAAAGGATTCTAGTTTATACAAATGTATAGATTTGTAAATAAACTGTGTTTAGGTCGAGTAACTTCATAATCATGGATAATTTTCATAATAAGTTTTGAAATACTGTATAAAAACGAAAATTTCCCGAGGTTAATTAGCCATGAACATGTTAATCCCGTCACAAAAAAATGACCATTTTTTTTTAAAAAAAAAGAGGAAGTCCCTCAATTGGGGTATCATCTTCAATTCTTCACTGTATAAATTCCTCAATTATGATAATGGAAAAACTAACTCACATGAGTTGTTTGTCCTGGATAAAGTAATTTAACTATGAGAGATGGTACAAATTAAAATGAAGGTTGTCATGATTAAAAGATTAAAGTATGTTTAAAGACATCTATCATGCAATAAATTTTCTCTATAATGACATCACTTTAATCATCTCTTGCACAAGTTGATGAGCTTTTTCGGATAATTTGAAGTATCGTAGTTATATAGCCATAATGGCATATGACCGGTGACAAATGAGCCCGAGGTTATCGTTATGGCTAATTATCTCTTTAAGACTCACTCTCATTTTTGTCGTTTGTTTTCTCCTTATGGCTAATTAACTATTTACAACTCACCGAATACTCTTTTGTTAATCGCTCCTTGCTTTACAACAGTACTCCCGATCGTTTTACCTCTTACTAATCTTTTATTTTATTTTTAATCAAACTGCCAGAATTTTATTGATATTAGTAATCAGAAAATTGAAAGGACCAGCTCTGTATCGCTATTGTTTACCCGTAAAATAATATAATTGAATTTGTTGCGTGATTTATATACAAGCAATATGATTTGATCCCAAAATGATAAATAAATTAAATAAAAAAAAATAAGACTTAGCAATGAAATCGAGAGAAACAGCAAGCAGCTAGTTCCGGGAGCAAGGCTTCCGAAGACAGCGATAAGAACAATATTAGATAGAAAATAAATTTATATTATTAAGCTTAAGAATAATGTGTAGCATAAGTTTGTTACTGTTGGCCGCGTTCCCTCGGGATCCTCCCGGTACCAACCGAAGCTGTTATCCTCGATTTTGGTTTTTAATCGATTTTTCTTCGGTCTGCCTCCGGTTCCACGTGACGCACCATCATTCGAGCATTTAATATAAATCAATTTTACCTTATACAGATAGTCCCCCTGCTTTTCGGTGGCACATCTTTGTGTCATCGGGAAGTTGGTGAAGATTCCTTTCTTGGCGGGAAATTTTTTGAACCCTTCTAAACAGTTTTTGACGCTTGATAAGATGCACATATCCTCGCATTTAATATTCCGAACACGTGTTAACCCATGATTTAGCAATATTTTCGATGGTGCTCGAGATAATCATGACCACGATTTTAGCCGATATACTTTTACTTATACGCCTCATTCTTCTTCTTTCACTTCTACAACTTCATAAGCTTTCTTAACCTCTTTGCACTTAGCTTCCTTCTGCTTTCACCTTTCTCCGATCTTTCTCAAAAAGCTCTATCATCACCTTATTATTATGGCTTTCCCTACTAAATCTTCCAAGAACTCTAGTTTTCTCTTCGGTGGAGGCCCGAAGAGGAGCAAAGATAAGGAAGTTGATGTTGATGGTAATCCTCCCACGATGAGCACCATCATACCTAAACATCTGAACACTGCCAAAGATTTCGAAGAGAAGTTCCCCACTTCAAACCCTCGAACTTCAGCTGTTGGTAAATATCCTTCTTCCATTCGCCCTTCTAGTATTCCTGCTGTGAAGGAGGACTGTGACTGTTATGCCCTAAATATTATTGCTCCCGACCTGGTGGAGCTGGTAACTTTCACTAAGAAGGGTTTCACGTACGTTTACACGTATCCCTTTATTTTGGGCCCATTCTCGTTGAGCGGGGGACTTGAACCTGTGATCTTGGAATTCTGCCATCAGTACCAAGTTTACTTGGCACAAGTAGGCCCCTCTGTGTGGCGAATGGTGGCTGGTCTGCAGTAGCTGTGCTTGGAAACGAGGGAGACCGTCACCCTTGCACATATGATGAACCTCTATTCCCCAAAATCTTCCGTGGGGGAGTAATAAACTCGAGCAAGCGTGGCCACCATGCTCTATTTACTAGCATAGATGATGACAATGACCGTGGATGGATGGAGCAGTTCGTCGTCATTGCTACCAGGGATATCATCCCTGCCACAACTCTATCTTTCCCCGAATCCTGAAATCTTTCACGTATGTTCAAAGTCAATCTCTTTCTCCGAAAAAAGGCTGTTTCATGTCATTGCTAACCCTTTTTCTTTCATTATTTCAGCTACTTGGACACCACCAAGGGTTGAAGGCCTGGATCGATGGGTTCGGAAGATTCTGGACATAAATACGCTAAAGACCCGCCGGTGGAAGGAGTTGGCCTCTGGACTTCCGGTTAGCCTCTGAACTTCCTTCACACTTGACAACTGGTCTGGGATGTCCTCGATGGCTTTGATCTTATCGGGATTTACCTCGATCCTTCTTTATGACACCAGAAAACCCAAGAATTTACCGGAGCTAACTCTGAACGCGCATTATTCGTTGTTGAGCTTCATGTTGTGCTTCCTTAGGATATCGAAGGTTTCCTGGAGGTGTTTTAAATGTTCACCTGTATTCAAAGACTTGACCAGCATATTTCTATATATAATTCCATTGTTTTACCTATTTGTTTTTTGAACATCTTGTTCACGAGCCTTTGATAAGTGACTCCGGCATTTTTAAGCCCGAAGAGTATCACGTTGTAACAATATGTGCCAAGGTTCGTTATGAACGAAGTTTTTTCCTGATCCTCCAGGTTTATCTTAATTTAATTGTACCCAGAATAGGCATCGAGGAAACTCATTAACTCGTGCCCGGCCGTGGCGTCAATCTGCATTGGGACAGAGTCTTTCGGGCACGCCTTATTCAAGTCCTTATAATCTACGCACATTCGAAATTTGTTATTCTTTTTCGGAACTACAACTACATTAGCCAGCCAGTCGGGATACTTTACCTCTCGATTGAACCGATGTCAAGTAACTGAGTTACCTCTTCTTTAACAAACTTGTTTCTGACCTCCGCTATTGGGACGTTTCTTCTGCCTTACAGGTAGGACGCTTGGGTCCAGGCTTAGCTTGTGCACGGCCACTTCTAGCAGGATACATGTCATATCTGCATACGACCATGTGAAACAATCAACATTAGTTTTAAGAAAATTAATAAATCCTGACCTGAGCTCGGGGTTGAGTCGTGTCCCCAAGTGAAATTTTCTCTCTAGAAAATTTCGAACAAAGCCACTTGTTTGAGTTCTTCTACCGTGGACTTGGTCGCGTCTGTTTCTTCCGGTAGCTAAAAATATCTTGGTACCTGGTGGGATTCCGACGACTCATCCCCTTTGTCATCTTTGCTCGATTCGGGAGCAGGTGTCGGTTCCTGTATTTGCTATGTGTTGAGTTCCTTCCCTTTACTGCTGGAAACCGATATTGCGTTCATTTCCTTTGCTGCTTGTTGATCTCCTCTTATTTGTTTGATTCCCTCTGGAGTTGGGAATTTCAGCAGTTGGTGATATGTTGATGGTACGACCTTCATCTCATGTAGCTATGGTCTGCCAAGAATTATGTTGTAGCCCATGTCGTCGTCCACCACTTCAAATAAGATGGTCTTCGTAACCCTTTCAGCATCCGTGGGCAGCAAGATCTCCCCCCGGGTTATCACACTCCCTAAGGTGAACCCAACGAGGAGCTTTGTTGTTGGAATGATGTTTCCGGTTAGTTTAGCTTGTTCCAGTAACTTCCACTGAATAATATTGGCTGAACTTCCTGGGTCAATCAAAACACGTTTAATCTTGAAATCTAGAACGTTAAGAGAAATTACCAGTGCATCGTTGTGCGGCAAAAGAAGTCCATCGACGTCTTCTTCCGTGAAGGTGATGTCGTCTTCGGCGACTTCCCGGAGTCTTTTGCTATAATTCACTGATACCTTTGTCTTCTTGGCTGCCGAGAAAGTCACACCGTTGATCTCGTTACCCCCGAAAATCGTGTTGATAGTTAGTTGAGGAGGGTCTTCCCCTATCTTCGAGGATTATGCATTATCTTGGCTGCGCCATAATTGTTCTTGGCCTGGTCGCTTAAGAATTCCGTGAGATGGTCGTTCTTCAGCAGCGTTGCAACCTCATTGCGCAGATGTCGGCAGTCCCCAATTCGGTGGCCATGAGTCCCATGATATTCGCACCATAAATTAAGATCCCTCTGGCTGGGATCGGATCTCATCAGTGTCGGGAACCGTGCTTCCTTGATGTTTCTCATTGCCGATACCAGCCCCACTATGCTAACATTGAAATTATACTATGACAACCTGGGATAAGTGGAATCCCGGGAACCCGAGACCTCTTTGTCCTACAACGACCTGTTGTTTCTGTCGCGGTTAGTTCTTCTATCGGGGGTGAACCTATCAGCTGACCAGAACCCTTTGGTGCCGCGTCCTTCGGCCCTCTCATAGGGCAAGAATCGGCCCTTAGAGGATCGCCGATCAGCATCAAAATCATCTTTTGATTTATCCCTGTTCTTTTCTCGATCCCGACCCTTTGTTGATACCGGGAACCCGAGCTGATCATCTTCTACCTTTATCTTTGATTCATAACGATTATGGACATCCGCCCATGTAGTTTCTTGGAACTCGAGCATGCTTGCTTTCAGCTTTGGGGATGCATCGGAGTTCCTCGGGTTCAACCTCTTAGTAAATGCCTCAGCTGTACATTCATGGCCGGTAACATCATCCATTCTTTCTGGAACTTGATCACGAACTTACGCAGCAATTCGGACTCTCCTTATGAAACTCTGAATGTGTCCGCCTTCCGGGCATGGACCTTCTTGGCCCTGACATGGGCCTTGATGAAAGAAACTGCGAGCATCTCAAAAGAATCTATTGAGTGTTCGGGTAGGAGCGAATACCATGTCAAGGCTCCCTTCGTGAAGATTTCTCCGAATTTCTTCAGCGAGACTGACTTAATCTCATGTTGGGCCAAGTTGTTTCCTTTCACGGCCGTTGTATAAGTTGTGATATGCTCCTGAGGGTTTGAAGTCCTATCATACTTCGGTATGTCTGGCATTTTGAACCGTTTCGGAATTAATTATGGTGCTGCGCTTGGTTTGAACGGCAATTGGTTGTACTTCTTCGAGTCCGAGCCCTTCAACACTGGTGGTGCGCCCAGAATTTGGTCCATTCGAGCGTGGAACTCTTTCGCGTTTTGATCCATCTGCTCGTTTATTTCCCTCATGAATCTCATGTGTTCGATTTTGAAGGGATCGTTGCCGTTGTCGTTACCGTATCAGCTGCCGATCCCCCCGGCTCCGTCGAAGCCAACCTCACCTCCCGGGTGTTGTTATCAACTCTTTGAGCTGTTTGTTTTGGGGGAGCGCCGGGAGGAAAAGGGCCTCTTCCATTTGCATTGTTTGAAGCGCGTGACAATGCCTGCTTTACTTCCGTCATGGCCTGGTCTTGCCTTGAGAGATGGCCAATGATGGCCTTTTGCTGCTCTCTCAAGATCCTTACTGTTTTCGCAACGTGCTCGTCCTCAGCGTCATCAGGAGTTGTCTCCTACACATGTCGGGGATATCACCCGCCAAGGACCAAAGTTGCTACATCCCCCTCGTAGCAGGTGTCACTGATCGAATCCTCACGTTGAGGCAGAATCTTGTGCCTCAACGTTGTGTGTGATATTGACATCGTTAGCTGCCATTTTCCCCCTAATTTTTGCTATGAAATAAAGAATCAAACAAGTTAGTAATAGATGCAAGGATCAACTCAATTACGCAGTTGTCTAAGTCCCACGGTGGGCGCCAAACTATTTACCCGTAAAACGGTACAGTTGAATTTGTTGCGTAGTTTATAGACAAGCAAACTGATTTGATCCCAAAATAATAATAAATTAAATAAAATATAAGACTTACCGTTGGATTCGAAAGAAATAGCAAGCAGCTTGGTTCCGGGAGTAAGGCTTCCGAAGACAGCGATAAGAACAATATTAGATAGAAAATAAAGTTATATTATTTAGCTTAAGAAGAATGTGTAGCATAAGTTTTGCCAGAGATTTTGTGTGTTACAATGGTTGCTGAAGTCTCTAATTATAGCTATACTTAGGGAACAAGATCATAGGATCAAGCCCCTCTTAAATGACAATAAAGGGAGCCATTAATGAATATGTAATGGCACGCCATGAATGCCAACATTCTCTGCACTGGCTGCATATTTAATACTGAGGAATATTCTTCATTAAATGTCATCTGGTGGCAAACATTCTTTTGTTTTTGTTGGCCGCGTTCTCTTCGGGATCCTCCTACCAACCGAAGTTGTTGTCCTCGGTCTTGATTTTCAATCGAGTTATCTTCCGTCTGTCTCTGGTTCAACGTGTCACGCCATCATTCAAGCATGTAATATAAACCAATTTTACCCTATACAGCTGTCCTCTCTGTGATTTAGAGATTGGCATGCTACTCCCTCCCTGTTCAGAGTTGCGAGAATTAACAATGCCATAAAAAGAACAGACAAACTAGCCATAGATTGTACTCATGGTGGCTCGAACTGTATCGCTGCTGCCTTTAGTTGCTTGATCCTGAATGAAGCCAACTCCCATCTGTCTAGCTGATTAGACCTCTAACCTGTTTTAGTAGTCCTTCAAAGTTTGTAAAGAAAATGTGTAGACGATGTCTGTGACTTAGTGTTGCTAACTTGTCTGCTACCTTGTTCGCCTCTCTATATCAGTGTTTAACAACCACTCCTCTATTATCGACAATTTTCTTGATTTCCTCTACTGTTTGTGCCATTCTCCATGGTGTAACTGCCTCGCCAACAATGCAGGATGTTAGTAACTTTGAATCGGCCTCCGCTACCTCTTACTAATTCATTTTCATTTTTAAACATTACCTCTCTTTTTTCACTTTAAGGTTATCAACTTGCTCTCCCTTTATTCCTCCACGAAGAGTATGCTTACTCTTTTGAAACGTTCTTTAGTCTTAGAACTCCTTAGGTAGGTTGGACATGATTGTTGAAATCTTTGGGATGAGTGACTAGGTGCAAATTCTTTCCTTATGGTTTTCTTCAATGCATACAAGGTCTCAAATGCTTTTGAATTCAGTCTTTCTTGCGTTCCTTTGTTCTTTTTCTACCATAATCCTTGTTCCTCGTTCTGGAATTCCTTACTTGATTAGTTTGCTGCCCAACTCTTAGCCGTCACATCCCCTTTTCTTTTACCTGGCGAGGAAGTACGTAACAATAATTACAAAAAGAATAACTAGGAAACAATGTTAAAGCACAGGCTAGAATTTCTTTACACCAAAAGCTCAAACCAGTTTTGGGCAGAAACTTGCAGTACAATACAAGAAAGGTAATCAAGTTTTGGCAAGCTACATATGGAACAATTTTTTGAAATGGATGGACTTCTAGATGACACTAGCAAAATTTACTGGGGAATGCGATAAGACTACTAACTTGCTGCTACAATAAGCAGCTTCTTTCCCCTTATACCTGCCAAGACGGAGTTCACCCTCTTCAATCAGCTAAAAATTTTCGAGCGTAAAAAACAATATATACAAGTTTTGCTTCATCTCATGTTTCCTTTTTAGATCTTCGAGAGGCCCATTCTAGGACCAAGAAGCACTGCCTCTCAAGGTTCTATGTGACCATGAGCTCTTCCCAGAGCTCCCCTTACCCCAGCTACTTTTATTATGTAACTGTCCCATCTTGGCCTTTATAGTCTCACTGAGTTGTTCCCAGAGGTTTACTCCTCCATTTTCTGCAAATAACATTAAAACATAGTTAACATCTAGTTGTGAAATTCAACACCGAATGAATTTATAATTCAGTATTGACTAATCATCAAAGGAGTTAACAGAAAACATTGTCTCACACCTTTATGAACAGAATGTGTTTGTTTTCCACAAACAGTCAAATTATAATGGCTCAAATGGAAAGGAAAACTAACTTGGATCTAATGAAATCCCCTCCAACTAACTCCGCTATATAAGCAGTGGAATAACAATGATAATTACATTGACCTAACATAGACCACCAAATTTCCTATTTAGGAGTAAAGCTTAACTAAAGCTTGTATATTCTTATTAGAAGAAGCAACATACATAAAGTTAAGTTGGAAACTGATTACCTTATAGGAATGAAAGGTCTGTCAAAGTAGGGCATTGGTTGAGCTTTTGGAACAAGTTCCTTTCTCAGCCTCCTAATTTCTTCTTCCTCGGCCATCTAGAGAAAGTAATCAAGAAAACAATATAACAAGAATGCAAGTGCAAAAAAACATATACGTAATTTCATCCCAGAAAATTTGCTTGGCTTACCTTCTGTAGTCTCTCTCTTTCCATCTTGTATTGTTCAAAAAGGCTCAATTTTTCTGCCACCTAAACCATGGAGAAACAACGAACATAAGGTACTGTGCCTCTAAAAGAGTAATGAAAGAATCATGCAAGCATTTCACATGCTTTCCTAATGAAACATAACTTCGAACAAGATTTTAAAACTAGCACTTTCACTTGAAGAAATTTGCTGGGGTCCACACTCCTCTTATTGGAGCACTTGCTTTGAGAATCTCTTTACAAGGACATACATAACAACATTTACATGTTTCATATGAAATATTCTCAATGAGAAGAAAAAATTCAGATACTCATGGAAGCATTTTATACGAAATTAAAGCTACTCTTTCACTGAGAGAAATTAATTTAAACATGCATGACCGAAGTCAATAAAGAATAAACAAAGTTTACCTGATGGTCAAACTCAGCACGTTCAACTGCCCTAATGTCATGGGCTGCTTTCCAGCCTCGCCCCATTGACCCACCCCTTGGTGCGCACCCCGTGGCGTCCTGGCAAGCCTCCCAACACCTAGCGCCACGGTCGACTCCGTGGTCTCGGCAGCGCCAAGTGACGAGCGCGCATGTGCCTCTGTCGCCCCACCGAAACTCCTTGCCGGCGCCCAGCGACTTGCGAGTACCAACAGCGCCGCGTGCACAAACAATGCCGTGCGCACAGACAATACCGCGCGCACCTATCATGATCTAAGCGCCAGTGCGTAGCCGCAGGACCCTGATGTTCAAGACAAAGTTGCTGCCATTGGACTTGTTTCTACCTTGTAGAAGTCTAAGTCCTTTCATTGTAAATATAGAGTAGGTTTACTTCATTTTACATTCAGTGTGCTCCTACAGCTTTCATAGGTCAACTCATATAATTTTAGTTTATTTTTTTTAAGCATTATCAGGGGGATCAAGCAAGTAAATATTTCTCTGTAATGGTGTCTCTCCCCCTCGACACCGCATAGCTTTTGTAATAGATTTCATTTCATCAATGCAATCAGCTTTCATTCATCAATTGCTCATTTCAGTTCTCTCAGATGCTCACGACATTGGTTTTCCCGTACGGCACTGACAATCTAGTCTAGCGTACGGAGGGGACCTCATTTGGCGGACAGCAATCGCACTGACATGATTGCTTAGCGTTACATTGCCCTTCCAAAGAAGGCACCGCGTAATAGGTACTGTGCCTCTAAAAGAGTAATGAAAGAATCATGCAAGCATTTCACATGCTTTCCTAATGAAACATAACTTCGAACAAGATTTTAAAACTAGCACTTTCACTTGAAGAAATTTGCTGGGGTCCACACTCCTCTTATTGGAGCACTTGCTTTGAGAATCTCTTTACAAGGACATACATAACATTACATGTTTCATATGAAATATTCTCAATGAGAAGAAAAAATTCAGATACTCATGGAAGCATTTTATACGAAATTAAAGCTACCCTTTCACTGAGAGAAATTAATTTAAACATGCATGACCGAAGTCAATAAAGAATAAACAAAGTTTACCTGATGGTCAAACTCAGCACGTTCAACTGCCCTAATGTCACTGTGCAGCACCAGATCAACTGGCCTTGTGCTCTCTTTTACGGGAGGCTTTGGCAAACACTGAAAAGTTGAAAGCGGAGTAATTCAGTTTTCTTTTCGTAACAGGCTTAAGTATAATCCCAAGTGCAAAAGATTTGTGCATAGTGAGAGAGGTAATAACATGAACTTCAATAACATTTTGCTTTAATTTCTCTTTGATTTTGGTTCAGATGAGTCCAGTCCCCAAAATATGAGATCAACAAGATGCATTCCCTTTTAAAGTTTCCGGCATAGTTAATTTTGATAAGTTTTACATCAATTCATTCACATTGAAATTCCTTAATGGTTGGAATAGTGAAAAGCTTATGCTACCTCTGGCTCATCTGTTGTCCATGGAAGGCCTTGTGCAACTGGTATCCGCTGTTTCTCCTCTTCCTCCGCCATTTGTTGCACCTTCTCTAAAAATTCTTCCTCCTTACATTTTCCCCTTTCCTGCAGCAATAGCCAATCTAAGCAACTCCTTAAGTAAACTGGTAAATGATTAATTGGATTCAACATGACATCCTAAACTGAAAAAGCAGATACTGATGCATCTCAATGCTTAAAGGACACAATTAACTAGTGGATAAAAGAATAGGTCCCACTATTAGTGACAAGGGAACAATGACCATTACAAATATCAACAGAGGGATTTCAACAACAACTACTATGCCTCAACCCTAAGCAAGTGGGTGTCAGCTCTATGAATCCTCGACAGCCATGGCACTCCACTTAAGCCATCTCAGTCCAATATTATACTCAATAATTAGTTTCTCTAACACTAGAAGTTCACTACATTTTCTACTAGCATATAAATCTCTAACAAGACCAAAAAAATCCTAGCCAAAATTGGACCTAAAGTAAACGTACTAACATGACTAAAAATTAATCTCAACATATTGTTATCACTTAAATAGATTCTTTTTCCATTGTGCACTATTTAACGAACAACATTCTGATTTTCTTTTAGCAAAATAGGATTCAATCCATCTTTCAGTGTCCAATCTGTGTATATCACTATTTGCGGTAGCAGCCAGGGCATTTCAACCAAATATATTGCAACTGAATATTTGGTCATAGTTGCACAAGAAGCAATCAATTAACCAAGATTGGATCAAGCAAACAAACAACTCACGAACCTCAGTTCTAAGTTTGAAGGGCTTTTGTGAGGTCGCTTTGAGCTGCCTTCTCTTCCAGTTTCTTCTAGTAAATGTGCCTGATGATTCAGCGCCCTGCAGCATTAAGAATGAAAATAAGAGTATAGACGTCAACATGATTTCCTCTCCATCTAACAATGATTGATAATAAGAATATCCTTACATTGTGCCTGCTCCTTGGACCACCTCCTGAAGTCCTGCTTGAAATACTGAAGCTATGAAAAGAAAAGAAAAATGATCTATTTCCAGCACTCAAATGAGGAATAAATGCACAACCAACAAGCAAAAGTTACATCTCAATCCTAAACTAATAGGAATCAGTTATATAAATCCACTAAATACAAGCTCAGTTAAAGGAAGAGGGTTGCAATAGGTTGACAACTAACTTAAAGTTTCAAGCACTAACCTTCCGTGGCTGCTATCCAATGAGGAAGCACGATGCGAATCCAATCCTAAACTCTCAGAGGTGAGAAAAAAATCCGATGGACAAAACGAAGAAGAAGACATCTGTGCCGCAGGAATCTTAGGAGGATGTAAGCTAGGCAATGCCCTTTCTTGTCCCTTTCCAGAATCTTCTGTTTTCTCTTCCCCTTCACACTCCTTTGTTTTTGGTATCGAAAGAAGCTTCTCAAAAGCCTTAACTAAATGCATCACTTTTCCTGATTCAGATACACTTTGACTTGTTTCTTCCAACAACCTCTCCCTCCTCCTCTTTATAGTTCCACCACTCATTTCACCCGAACCCACTTCCCCGTTTGCCCTTTCCGCCACTTCATCAGCCACACAACGATCAACCAATTCAACCGTCTCAATGTTTTGAGTCAACGACTCGTTGCTCATCCCTTCTCCACCGCCAACTTCAGCCCCATTTACCTTATCCAACTTGTCTAATTCACTCTCTTCGTGTTCATATCCTCCGCGATTCTTGAAAAACTCTTCTTGAGAAGCCCTGAGGCTCTCATAAGCAACACAAAGGCACTTCTTTTTCTCACCACCACCAGCCTTACTACACTTACAACAAGCCACTGAAGGGTTCAAAGTATCACTATTATACTTCTTCTTCTTTGCGATCACAAACTTCCTTTGACGAATTTTGTTTTTGGGAGAAGGCGAAGCCAATTGATTTGCGTTAGGGTTTCTGGATACTGAATTTTGGGGTTTCTTCGCCGATTTTGCCATTGATGGTGATTTAGAAGATTTTGACAAATAAGGACTGTGTTGTGCCACATTGGGGTTCAGATTCTCTGAATTTTTGGAGCATTTTTTAGGCGTAAGTCTAATGGATTTGCCGTTTGAATCCATCAAAGAGCAATGTGATTGTTGCTGAAAAGTTGATCGGAGTTACGGTTTTTGTCGTATTGCGGATTTGCTAGGGTATTTTTTCTGCTTGTAGCATTCAGTGATCACATGGAAGGGAGAAAAAAGATGAACCGGTGAGCTTTAGACGCATCTGGCGTTTGTAACGGCTAGTTTTTTTTTTTTTTTTTGGTGGGCTTGGTTTTAGGGCGTTGGATTAGCTTTTTTAAATAGATTTGCAAATTGGATTTAATTTAACTGATTGGGAAGGTAGGATGAACCGGAGCGCTTTACACGCTTCTGGCTTTTGTAACGGCTATTTTTTCTTCTTTTTTTTGGGTGGGCTTGGTTTTAGGGCCGCGGATTAAGAATTAACTCAAATAGCCACCTACCAACAACAAACAACAACAACAAAATCAGTATATTCCCACAAGTGGGATCTGGGGAGGGTAATGCGTACGTTGACCTTACCCCTATTTAGTAAAGATAGAGAAACCGTTTCCAATAGACCATCGGCTTAGAAAGACTGAGAAGAGGAAGAAGAGGGGAAAAAAATAATAATAATAATAATAATAAATAAAAAATAAAAAATAAAAAAAATAGAAGGGGGAGGGGACGGGAATTAGTAGTACTAAACACTGACAACACGGAATACGATAGCAGAAGCGAACTAAATCACATGACGAAGTAACGATCTACTTAGGCATATACAGGAACCTCAGTGCTACTAAAGAAACTAGTAGGAAAAGGAGAAACTTACAACTACCTACTACCCTTCTACAGTAATCGTCGACCTCCATACCTTCGTATCAAGGGTCATGTCTCCACTAAGCTGAAGCCGCGCCATATCATGTCTAATCACCTCTGCCCAATACTTCATTGGCCTATCTCAACCTCTTCTCAAATCAGCCATGGTCAGCCTCTCACACCTCCTGACTGGAGCATCAATGCTTCTCCTCTTTACATGCCCGAACCATCTCAGCCTCAACTCCCACATCTTGTCCACCACGGAGGCCACTCCCACTTTGTCCTGAATAGCTTCATTCCTAATCTTATGTCTCCTGATATACCCACTCATCCATCTCAACATCCTCATTTCTGCTACTTTCATCTTCTGCACATGTGAGTTCTTAATTGGCCAACACTCCACCGCATAAAGCATAGTTGGTCGAACCACTACTCTGTAGAATTTACCTTTAAGTCTTGGCGACACATTCTTATCACATAAGACGCCGGGCGCAAGCCTCCATTTCATCCATCCCGCTCCAATACGATCTGCGACATCCTCGTCAATCTCCCTGTTACCCTGGATAATAGACCCGAGATACTTGAAACTATCTTTCTTAGGGATAACTTGAGTATCAAGCTTCACATCCATGTGTGACTCATAAGCCCCGTCACTGAATTTGTGCTCTAAGTATTCTGTCTTAGTCCTACTCAACTTGAAACCTTTAGACTCCAAGGTCTGCCTCCAAACCTCCAATCTTGCGTTGACCCCACTTCGTGTCTCGTCGATCAACACTATATCATCGGCAAATAGCATGCACCATGGCGCTTCACCCTGTATGTGCCGCGTCAGCACGTCCATCGTCAAGGCAAATAAAAACGGGCTAATTGCCGATCTCTGGTGTAGTCCCATCACAACTGGAAGTGCTCCGAGTCCCCTTCCAGCGTCCTCACCCGAGGCTTAGCATCATTGTACATATCCTTAATCACCCTAATGTATGCTACCGGAATGTCGCTAACCTCCAGACACCTCCACAAAACTTCCCTCGACACTTTATCGTACGCTTTTTCAAGGTCGATAAACACCATGTGTAAGTCCTTTTTCCTTTCCCGATACTGCTCCAGTAATCTCTTCACCAGGTGAATAACTTCCGTAGTCGAGCGCCCCGGCATGAATCCGAACTGGTTTTCGGAATAAGACACGCTCCTCCTCATCCTGACCTCCACCACCCTCTCCCAAATCTTCATAGTGTGGCTCAACAGCTTTATACCCCTATAATTATTGCAATTTTAGATATCACACTTGTTCTTGTATAATAGAACCATCATACTCCACCTCCATTTCTCGGGCATCCTTTTTGTCTTAAAAATGACATTAAACAACCCAGTGAGCCACTCCAAGCCTGCTCGACCCACGTTCTTCCAAAATTCCACTGAGATTTTGCTTGGCCCTGTCGCTCTGCCCCTACTCATCTTGCGCATAGCCTCTTCTACCTCATCCACCCTAATACGCCTACAATACCCAAAATCCCGCCGACTCTCGAAGTGCTCCAACTCACCTAGGACAATACTTCTGTCCTACTCCTCGTTCAACAGTCTATAGAAGTACGTCTGCCATCTGCGTCTAATATACGCCTCGTCCATCAATATTTTGCCGTCCTCGTCTTTAATACACTTCACCTGGTCCAAGTCACGGGCCTTCCTCTCCCTCACCTTGGCCGATCGGTACAACTTCTTATCTCCGCCTTTGCTCCTGAGTTCCTCGTCTAGACTCCAACCCTACCATTTAAACTAAAAATAGTCGATAAATGTATAATATATGTAAAAGTTATGTATTATATGTGTATAATAGTGTATAATCAATGTATAATCTATGTATATGGCTAGAAAAAGTAAAAATCAATATGGCCGGCTATTTGTGTAAAAATCCCGCTATTAACTGGTTGGACCATTTAATTTAATTGATTGGGACGGTTAAATAGTTGTGGTTATAGCTAATTAGCCATGATCATGTTAATCCCGTCACAAAAAATGACCACTTTTTAACCATTGTATGAAAGGGGAAAAAAGAGGAAGTCACTTAATTGGGGCATCATCTTCAATTCTTCACTATATAAATTCCTCAATTATGATAATGGAAAAACTTACTCATATCAGTTGTTTGTCCTGAATATATTTTTTTAACTTTAAGAGATGGAACAAATTAAATTGAAGAATATATCTATGTATGTATATTTGTCTAAAGACACTTATCATGCAGTATACGAGTGCATTCTTCTATAATGACATTACTTTACATCTCTCGCACAAGTTGATGAACTTTCGGATAATTTGAAGCATCGTAGTTGTATAGCCATAAGCACGTATATATGACCGGTGAGAGATCATTGGAGCCCGAGGTTATCGTTATGGCTAATTATCTCTTTACGACTCTCGTTTTTGTCATTGGGTTGTCTTTATGGCTAATTAGCTATTTACAACTCACTGAATAACCTTTGGTTTAATCGCTCCTTCTTTACAGCATTACTCCTGCTCGTTTTACCTCTTACTCACTTTATTTTTTGAACATTACCTCTCTTTTTTCTTTCCACTTTATTCAGTATGATTACCCTTCTGGAACATTCTTTAGTCTTCAATGCATACCAGGTCTCAAATGCTTTTATAAGATTCCATTGTTCTTTTCTAGTGTAATCCTTGTTCCTCCTTCTGGAATTCCTTGATCAGTTTGCTGCCCAACTCTTGGCTATCACATCCCCTTTTCAGTGAGTTGACTCAATGCTAGGAAACAATGCTAAAGCATACACAGGCTAGAATTTCTTTACACCAAAAGCTCAAACCAGTTTTGGAAAGAAACTTGCAGTAGAATACAAGTAAAGTAAACAAGTTTTCGGCAAGCTACATATGGGACATTTTTTTGAAATGGATAGACTTACGGATAACACTAGCCACGGGGCAATGCGTTGAGACCACTAACTTGCTGCTACTGTAAGCAGCAACTTTCCTCAGATACCTGCCAAAACGGAGTTCGCCCTCTTCATTCAGCTAAAATTCCGAGAGTAAATAACAATATATACAAGTTTTGCTTCATCTCATATTTCCTTTTTAGATCTTCGAAAGGCCATTCTAGGAAGGTTCTATGTGACCATGAGCTCTCCCCAGAGCTCCCTTACCCCCAGCTACTTTTAATTTGCAACTGTCCCATCTTCACCTTTATAGTCTCACTGAGTTGTTCCCGGAGGTTTACTCCTCCATATTCTGCAAATAACATTAAAACATAGTCAACATCTAGTTAAAAAATTCAACCAAAGAATTTATAATTCACTAACGGCTAATCATCAAAGGAGTTGACAGAAAGCATCGCCCCACACCTTTATGAACAGCATGTTTTTGTTTTCCATGGGTCAATTCCACAAACAGTCAATTTTTATACTTTTTTTTTTATAGGTAGAAACAGTCAAATTATAGTGGTTCATATGGAAAGGATAACTAACTTGGATCTAATGAAATCCCCTCCAACTAACTCCGCTACATAAGCAGTGGAATAACAAAAATATTTACCTATAGCTGGGCCATCAGTTTTCTTATCACTAGCGCTTAGAACTGGATTTGATTCGTTTGTAGCAGGACTTTCACTGGGCCAACCAGAAAGTCCTGCTACAGAGTCTAAAGTACCCTTTTTTACAAGGTGAGCTTCAAGAAGTGACGAAAAATCTATCTGCGAAAAAGACGCAGTTTACTAATCCAATTAGCATTAAGATCAGGGATTGCACTAAACACGATAATACATAGAGATATCTCGATGCATCTTACTAGAAACAACTTGAGATAACCAAATATAGTTGATTCCCTTATTTAATACTAACTTTTTTATTTCATGTAAGCTTAAACTCCTATGTAAAGGAGAAATCTTAAATGGTACATGACCATTTCCAGCGAGGATTCTTCCCCACTCACGGATTCCTTTATGGCGCAACTTAGAGCTAATCATACACTAACCCCCAGATAACGTAAAGCATATTAGCATCTCTTTTCTTTCTTTCTTTCTTTTTCTTTTTCTTTTTTTTTTTGTTTTTGTTTTTTTTTGTGGCTAAAGTAAAGTTTCATTAAGGGTACCTTACACAAAAGGAGCAACAACTTTGCCTCATTCCAAACAAGTTGGGGTCGGCATCTACATCAAATTCATAGAATCCAAAATATCAAAAAGTTGATTCAGATCTTCCATCTCCTTATCCTTACACCAAAAGAAAAGACTCTGTAAACATCTGTCTTTCACATGACAGAGCTGCTGCTTTTTTTCCTCCAAAACATCTTGTATTTCTTCCAACCAAATAGTCCACATAATGCATAAAGATACTGTATTCCCCAACTGTTTTCTCCTTATATTAGCATCTTTGTTAAGCTAGGATGGTGAATCTCAAAACAATCTAGAAAAATTCTACACTTGACTACTCTACTTTTGGGACCCGTTTGGTTATAGATTTTGCCAAATTTTTGCCTTTTTTTTTAGTGCAAATACATGTTTGTTCATAAATTTTATCCATTTTTGCCAAATTCCCGAAACCCAAAACCCAAATCCCAAAACCAGCTCATTGGCCCAAAATATTACTATTACATTTTTTAAAAATTGCCCCACTTTTGTATTTTATAAAAGAGCCCACCATTTATTATTTTGTAACATTGCCGCTTCATCTTCTCGGTCATCTGATAGTGTATTATGTAGTTCATTATAAAAATGATAATTTTGTACCAAGTTTATTTATGTTCAGGACTATGGTTTGTGATAATGATAATGAATGTTATTGATGAAGGTATTGTAGTATATTTGTGATAGTTTTTAGAACTTGTGAGTATAAGTCATGTTTCATGTTTTTTTTAAAAAAAAGTGAAATATGTTTTGAAAACTGATGTCCAAACACTTTTTCATCTTCAAACCAAACTTCATACCCAAGTCAGATTTTTCAAAACAAATTTGAGAATCTATGGTCAAACGCTAGCTTGGTATCTAGAACTTTTGCTTTGAATTATATATAGAAATTGAAGAGAAATTAGTAGGCAGAACATCATAATACAAACTATGGCCGAACCTACCTCTTGCACTTGATCCTGCTGCAAAGCTTGATCTGCATCAACCAGAAGATTTTTAGACCCTAGAGTTCTTCCATATTAAAGAATGCAAGACTGACACCATAGTGAAAGAAGTGGTTAACCCAAATTAATATTTTAAAAACTGGTAGGAAAGTCTTCCACCTGAAAAGTTGGGAGGGAGAGACAGAGAGTACGACAAAGAAGGGGGAAAGGAGATAACTGAGTCATAAATAAACGAACAACCTGGAACAACTTCATCCTCCACATCACTGTGTTGACCTGGTTTTTCACACAAAGTGCTTTTTTCATTCATCTGCTCTTGTCTGTTTGTATTTCTACCCTTATCTTCTTCGCGCAATTGCTTCCAGTGTAGCTACATGTGAGACAGTGCTTTGTCAACACAAATGAGACTAGGTAGAAAAATTGAAACATTTGTGTGTCTGATTACTCACAAGTCCTTTTGGTTGGCCAATCACTTCTTGATTTTTAGCTTTATTTTGCTGCTGCTTCCAATTCCCCTGCAGAGTCTATGATATAAGTTTCCAATACATGAAGCAGAAGCAAAAGTGATAGAAGTACTTCTCGGTATCACACTACTCACACGTCCCCTTGGCCTGCCATCAGTCTCACCATCAACATGCCACTTTGAATGCAGTTTAGCAGCTCTTCTTCCAGCATTAGCCTGCAATTCCTTCCCATTTTGCTGCAAAATAGCGCCGAGCAAATCTAATACCTCATGGAAATAATAGCTGGCAAATCTGCATCTTATAATTACTTACAGGTCCCTCTGATTCGGAAGCTGCATGCTGCTTGTAAATTTTGATCATTTCTTGCAACCATCGTCTTTTCGCATATTGTCTCCGAGCACTTCTACTAGGGCCCTGACAGAAAGAAGAATCAATATCTGAGCACTAAAAGAGCTTTAAGCAAAACTTCCGAAGGAAAATTGAAAAAAGCGATTCGCACTTATATTTAAGTGAAACTATTTGTAAGATAGACTATCTGGTCGTATGAGTAGAAGAATATTCAACTATACTAGCCAACAAATCTGATACGCACTATAACATCCGATCATGCAGGTGAGTTTGTGACAAGAACAAATGTCACTTTCAAGTAACACCTGATATAGTGGATACACAGTTTCACACAATTTTCTGAAATAGCTCCACCAACTATAGGTCATTTGCTGCCAATATCTAGATTAAATGATAAAAGTTGTAATAATGTACCTTTTTAACACGCTCAGGCTTGGGGGTTGCCTCCACATTCTCCACGCATTTCTCTTGAAACTTGTTATTTCTATAGAAACAGAAGAAATGTTCAGTAACCTAACAAGATATTGGACATCTCTGCATGCATAAAAACAGAACAAGATGCACTTGGAAATGCCTAAGTCATCTGAAGAGATATTACAACTTTAAATATAAATTTTCAGGGATCTTGCACTTTTTATCAATAAGACTAAGTTGTCAAGCCACCGCAAGCAAATATCAGATTAGGGGCAAATTACTTGGATTCATTATGGAGAAAATAAATTCAAGATTTTCACCAGCAGAAGATGGACAAAGATAAATTAAGACTCTTACAAGATTTCCAACAAGGAAAGATGGGGTATTCGTGCTATCATTCAATGCGGCTCTAATGTTGTATTATTTCCTACTATCTTGTTCCATATGTTCAAACACCAAAATCCATACTCCGTACAAGCGGCGAGCAACACTTGACTGAGACACAAAAACAAACAAAGAATATACATGGGCAAAGAAATACACACCGAAATGGAAACAAAACAAGCAACCCCTTCAATGATTGATGCCAAAATGGTAACAGTGGAAAGGAATAAATCCTCAACTAAGTGGTCCTGTGGGAAGGAATGTACCCTAAGTAATGACCACAGTAAGGCTTCCAAAGCAAATACACCAAGAAATTGGCAGAAACTGACCAAATAAAGCAATAATATCCTAAAATAAACTGCAATCACTCAAAGAATGAGATTTCAGATATCAATAACCGTACCTCTTCATGCCGAAAATGCTGTCATTAACCTTGCTACTTTCAGCACTTCCTTTGTTATTATCCACATCTTTGCTATCCGGATCAGCTACCTTCTTTTGCTTGCAAAGACTCTTCTTGCTTGTGAGATCTTGTTGAGCTTTGTTGGTCTGTTCAACAACCTCCTCTGCAACTTCAGAATAATGCTTCTTCTTCCTGAAGAAGAGAGATTCAAGAAATCAATTGTGAGCCTTACAAATTAAAGCCAATGTATGGGCAAATCAGAATCACCAAACAAGTGATGAAGAAATTACTTCGAGCTAGGAAGTGTTTCCGATGCCTTTCTTTTCTTGGAGATCACATTACAACCCAAAGCACTTTCCAGGTGTGCACTAGTATGTTTTACTGGGTCAGCTCCTTCTTCCTTGTCTTCATACTCATCTTCGGGCTCTTCACTCTCATAACCTCCAGATTCATTGTCAAACTCCTCTTTCGCCAACAGCAATTGTCCCGTGTTTACTGGTTGCTTCTCAACAATTTTGATATTCTCAGCTATATTAGGCGTATCATTTCCTTCAATGGCTAAAACACCTCCTTTCTTCTTCACACTAGAGTACAAGTTTTGAGAACATAATTTTTATGAATAATAGTAATAATAATTACGATGATATTAATAGATGACAAAGCGGCAATTAAGCAAAACCTGACTATAGAATTATCCTTCAAGATACAAGCTGATTCAAAAGGGGGCAGGACAAAGCCATCCATCTGCAAGTATATGACAGGAAAGTGAGCCAGTACTTAAATAATGTGATGTCAGCTGCAAGAGAATAAAAATGTTAATTCGTAGCCAGAGGCTCGATCAACAAATGTAACAAACCAAGCACCAAAATTTTAGGGCCATAAAATGAGACTTCGACCCGATTCCCATATTTTCGTGTGCTATAGCCAATGCCTTCCGCGTGGACTCAAGCCTTCGGACCCGGACCACCTAAAATTCATCCGAATGTGGCCTAGTGGTTAATGAAAGACAACGAGACACCGGAATTTCAGCCCCATCAGAAAACAGAAAAGGTGTTTACTCCGTTTTAATTTATGTGAAACTATTTGACTGGGTACGAAGTTTAAGAAAAAAATTAAGACCTTTAAAACTTGTGATCTTAGACATGACATAATATTTGTGTGCATACAAGGCTTTTGAAACTTATGGTCTTAAACATGTCATAACATCTTTATGGCTATAAAAGTTTATTATTAAGAGAAATGGAAAGTTTAAGTTAAATTGAATCCAAATTTAGAAAGAGGTCATTCTTTTGGTAACGGACTAAAAAGGAAATAGGGTCGTATAAACTGAATGGAGGCAGTAGGTGATTTCTCCATCTGTCTACACGTCAATGGGCAAAATTAGCAGTGCGTAGGTGCTCAATGAAATAGAGAAAGTAGCTAATAAAAAATGCTGAAGAACACCTTTAGGTATTAGAGCCTTATTTTATAAAATAGGTATTTGCACCGAAGAGTTGAAGCTGATAATAAGCAGGAACACAAAGCAAAAAGTAGACACCGGAACTAAGCAACAAAAACCAGTAATTGAATCAACAACAAAAAAAAAAAAAAAAAATTGAAGGAAACACTATCCCAAAATTAAAAAGAAATAAAAAAGTTATGAAACATACAGAGAGGAGAAGGCCATTTGGACAAGAGTGATGGAGCTGAAAAGTGTGTAGAACAGAAGAGGAGAGGTCAGAGATGGTTCTGTGCTGTTGGGGTTTGAGAAGGAACCAACTATGCCTCAGACCCTCTGATTTCTCCTGTAATTCGCTGAGGATGTGCCGCTCCTTGAATATCAATCGAACCCTTACGCTCTCCCCCATAAGCTTTCTCCGACGACAACCCTTGCAAGTGTTTTGGGATTTCCGGCATAGTAAACTATGCTAATTGCTGGATAGTGTTCTTCACTTCCTCGAAAGTGATGACGTGCCAGGCATTTGTTAGTTTGGTTAACTCACTCTGTTTTGGTTCCTCAATGTCACTTGTATCTTGATTTAAAACTCTAGTACCAAGATGATAAGGAAACACGGATATAGCAAAACACGCACCTATTCCAAGAACAAGAACCAATTAATATATAAAGCCTAATTACCTCTACAAACACAATCAAGAACCAATTAATATATAAAGCCTAATTACCTCTACAAACACAATCAATTGTACTCTTAAGTTATGAAAAGAGCTATACCTACAATTGATTGAAAGAACAAGAACCAATTAGGATATGAAGTCTAATTACCTCTACGAACTCAATCAATTGTAACTCTAAGCTATAAAAACCCTCAAGAGATTGGCAATTCTTGAAAATTCGGATAAAGTAATTAAACAAATAAATATTCACTACTAATTGCTCACCAACTAAGAGTAATTTAGCACTAATAAAAGCAAAATAAAGCAATAAAGAAAATAAAGGCATGAAGATAAATATATTAATTAAAAGATAAGTATAGAGTGTGAGACTTGATGACTAATTTAATATTGTTAAGAAAATATTATACTGTGGATGTTCATTTATTATTTCGCTATACATATAAAGAAGATTATCCATTTAGTACTATATTGAAGTTTGTCTGCAAGCAGCTGATGCAGGCAGGTTGCAAGCAACTCAATAAAATGATTTGCAATAGGTTCTTATTAAACAGGCATGCTATGAACAACTCATGCAGACAGCTTACAAGCAGCTCAAGAAAAGTCTCGCAGCTGCTTCATGAAAAGCCTTGTAGCTGCTTCTTAAAAAGCGTCGCAACAGCTTTCTTTCTTCTATAAATAGAAGAGATCTCAATTCATTATGTACATCAGTTTGAAGTTGTCAGTCTCTCTATATACGTGTCTTTGGTTAATTTAATTTATAGCCATTATTTTATAACACGTTATCAGCACGAGACTCTGCTATCTCGAGCAAATACTTTGAAAATAGCAAAGGTATGAACTTTCATTTTTTAAATAATGTCAAATCTTTCTAAAATTGAATTTGTAGTCTGGATATATCGGCAAAAGCTACATGTCTTGGGTGCTTGATGCTGAAATTCATCTTGATGCGATGGGTCTGGCAGACACAATCAAGGATAAAAATAGGCATCAAATCAAGACAGTGCCAAAGTAATGATATTTCTATGCCATCACATTGATGAAGGCTTGACAATGGAATCTCACTATTAAAGATCCAGTTATAATGTGGAATAATTTGAAAGAAGATATGACCACCTGAAGATGGTCGTTCTTCCACATGCACGTTATGATTGGACTCATTTAATGCTACAAGATTTTAAATCTATCAGTGAGTATAATTCTGCTATGCTTAGAATTATTTTTCAATTGAAATTATGTGCTGATAATCCTACTGATCATGATATGCTGGAGAAACTTTCACCACTTTTCATGCCTTGAATATGCTCCAGTAGCAGCAATATTGAGAGATGGGATTCAAAAAGTATTCTGAACTTATCCTACATCTTCTTGTGGCCGAGAAACATAATGGGCTATCAATAAAAAAATCATGAAAGCCAACCTACTGGTTCTTGTCCAACCCTTGAAGTGAATGAGACAAACTTCCACCAAGCTAAGCGTGAAAGATGTCATGGCCCCAGTCGTGGTCGTGGCCGTGATCGGGGAAGAAACTTTAATCATGGTAACTATAATACACCAAAGAATCCTCCTCGGCACCAGCAGTGGAAAGAGAAAGGAACAAAAGTATGAAGCGGTGCAAACAACAAATATAGAAAATGTATGTTATAGATGTGGTGGAAAAGGACTCTGGTCACGTACCTCTCGTACGGCAATGCACCTGGTTGAGTTATATCGAGCCTCCCTAAAGAAGATAGAGAAAAATGTTGAGGCAAATTTTATTTCTGAAAATAATGTTAACTTCATGCATTTGGATGTAGCTGATTTCTTTGTACTCCTAGAATGAGAAACAAGTAATGTGATCGGTGATGAATCTATAGTAAATTTAAATATTTGTCACGACCCTAGTTTCCCTCGATAGGATGTCGTGACGGCACCTTGTCTCTAAGACTAGGTAAGCCGAACACTTAATGAATATAGAAGAAATCAGCCATCAAACGAAGAATATGAGATAAAAACCTTATATACAGTTACAATTCTCAAAACCGGTAGTACAAGTCATAAGCTTTACTGAGTCTACTACAAAAACCTCTAAATACAACTGTTTCGAAATAGAGATAAAACAGTGCAAGTACAATAATAGAAGGTAACTCTAAAGCTTGTGAATGTAACAACAGGTTTACTTGAGTCTCCACAACAAGATCCGTACAGCTAGCGATCAATTAACTCCGAATTACCTGGATCTGCACAAAAATGTGTAGAAGTATAGTATGAGTACACCACAGCGGTACCCAGTAAGTATCAAGACTAACCTTTGTGGAGTAGTAACGAGAGACAGTCAAGACACCTACTGGACTAGATAACCTGAACAAATATAGGTATAGAACTAACAGAGTATGATATTTCTACATAACTATGCATAATGACAACAATAATACGGTGCTTGTAGCAGGAAATAGAAGCAACAATTTGCAGCGGGAAACCACAAGTAATAACACAATAGAGTAAGCTGGACACTGTTTAAATTCGGTGAAAAACAAATAAAGGAAAGACAAGTAGCAACTTGATAAGAATAACTACTTTCACACCAGGTTTATTCAATAATCCTCACGAGGTACCAAACCTCAAAACTCACACAATTCACGGGTCCCAATTCACGAACCCTAATCACTTGACATCTCGTGCCCTCATTACAACTGATAACTGCACGGACAACTCACGTGCCAATAGAACCAATCTCACATATAAGACAAGTAGACGGAGTACGTACAAATGATCGGTAGCATCAGTGTTTATCTTCTTAAACCGATAGGGCGATAAAGTACGTGTATGCTTGTGCAAGTGTTCTATCACAGTTCGGGCCAACGAATAAGAGTAGAGAAAAAAATGAACGGCACATAAGGAACGTTCCCCATAATTTGCACCAAGTAAAACTCACAAAGGTTAGGCACACCACTACACAAATATCAACAACAACAATTCCCCTGGCCATCACAAGTCATCACAAATCAATCCCCGATATAGCCCACCTTGTCTCGCCACGTGCGCAATAATAAAGTAAATGCTCGTCTTGTCTCGCCGCACGCACATAATAATATTCCCACCTTGTCTCACCACATGCGCAAACCCACATATATAGCCCGCCTTGTCACGCCGCATGTGCATATATCAATAGTAACAACAACACGTCAGAAACCTCGTGCAAACACCCGAACAAAACTTCCCAACAATATCACGTGCCAAATACACAAACATCACAATAGAATGACTTTCACAACATGTGCCCATATTCCATAATATTTCATCTAAACAGTGTCAATACCACAATCGCGCATAGCCCTCGGCTCAACAAACTGAGTATTATAACAGTAACAACATCAATAATAACACAAGAATACGACAAGTGAATTAACTCAAGAGCTTTGGGTCTCAAAGAAGTGGTAGAATGAGCTCACAAAGAATAAACACAATAGGAAATACTAGTTTCAATAAGATAGCTCAACAAGGGAGATAACATGAGTCAATAATTCCAAATAAGGATGAGGCCACTACAATCAAGGATGACTAGCTTCATTTAGGGTTGAGCAATTACGAAAGAGGCACAACAAATTCAATTAAGGATGAGCAACAGAAAAGATAATCATAACCTCAACTAAGAACAGACAATTACAGAAGAGATAATAATAATTTCAATTAAGTATAAGCAACTCGGAAGGGATAACACGGCAATCGAAGAGACAACAACTTCAATTAAGGCACAAAATAGTCAAATAGATAATAAGGGTTGAACACAAAGCAATTAATTCCAATTAAGACACGTAGAGGTGAAACTAGTAAATGGGGAACTTAACATAACAAAACAACTTCATATCTAATGAACATAAGAACCTAAGGGCCCTAAAAAAGTCAGCTTTCCACAAATAAGCCTGAGCACGTACTCGTCACCTCGCGCACACGGACTTCACATGACATAATTATACCCAAAGACTCAATACCTAAGGGGTAGTTTCCCCCACACAAATTTAGGCAAGATACTTACCTCAAACCACGCTCAATCAATCAATTAGAAGGCCTTAACCCTCGATTTCCAACTCCAAACGGCTCGAATCTAGCCAAAACAATAACTACAAATATAATTTTAGGAAACTAATTTAAATAATAAAATAATGATCTTAGCTAATAATTAAAAAATCGCTCCAAACAAGTCGACCCGGGCCCGCGTCTCGGAACCCAACTAAAATTACAAAAATTGAACATCCATTCCAATACGAGTTCAACCATACCAAAATTATTAATTTTCGACCTCAATTCGTCCTTCAAATCATCATTTTACATTTTGAAAGATTTTACAAATTTTTTCCTAAATTTCCAACTTAATTCACTAATTAAATGATGAAAATAGCAATGGATTCATGAACTATAACAAGATTCAGATAGAGAAGACTTATCCCAATGAGTTGCTTGAAAAACCCATGAATAATCTCCCAAAATCGAGGTGTACAACTCAAAATATGTTTCAAATATCAAACCCTCGATATATATGTGATTCTGCCCAGCACTTCCGCATTTGCGGACAAGGAAGCGCATCTGCGCTCTCGTATTTGCGAGAAAATGTTCACATCTGCGAACTCAACTGGCCATCCTAGTGGCTGCGCCTGCGCAAAAGGAGTCGCACCTGCAACACCGCAGAAGCGCATAAATAGACACAGAAGCGGGAAGCTTCGTATTTGCAATCGACGGGCCGCAAAAGCGGCCATCGCATCTGCGATAAATTCTCCGTAGAAGCGAAGTTTCCTCCCCCCCCCCCAG